>JAOWAW010112135.1:0-13558 GCA_028565695.1 Nicola tetela
CACTTAAAGTAGCCCTATCCTGAGCACATTTATGGCTAGCTGCATATGCACATTACACCCACTCATTCTGTTGTGTGTAAGATGATTACCTACAAATTCATACACCTCATGACATCAACCATTATTGGTCATGTATAGACTAATGTATTACAATCAGCCGGAAACGCAGCGCTGGCCGTCATTGGTACATGGAGTTGGATCGTTCATGTAATCAGGCTGTGCTGTGATAGCTGATCAGAGTGCACTTGTGATTGATGCACACGGTCCTGGTCTGGGTTCAATCCCCAGTAATCAGTTGCACTGTGCAAGCTTTATCTTTCCTCCATTTTAGTGTCATGATCAGTGCTTATTTCTTATGCCCAGTGAGTTGGTATGGTGCCAGTGCTTATTTCTGATGACCAGTGAGTTGGTATGGTGGCATGATAATAATTTCCTGTTGGTTGGACCAGGAATAATAGCAGAAACTTAAACATACCTCTGCAGTCGACAGCCAACAGCTCCTTTGCATGAAGAACTGCAAAAAGAAGTAATCACATACAAAAAAATCAAACATCTTTTCCTTGCACTGTAAAATCACACCTGAGAAAGCATTCCTTTCCAAACTGTTCAGTCATAATTCTGAGTTTAGCTTAATTCGAAAAAAACATACATTTGAAGACTTTCTCACAGCAGAAAGTGAACCTATGAATCAGATCTGACTCTAAGTCGCAGTCATCAATCAAGAGAGTATCATAGCAGTGACCAGTCAGAAGAGGATTTGTTTTCAAGAAAAGTCACTCACACCAGCAATAGTTTTTGTGTTGATGTTTCGATCCATATACTAGGACCTTCATCAGAACTGTGGCGTGCAGGTACTTCAACTGACATATTATATATCAAGGGGCATTCTTCTATCATTCTAACCACTAATCTATCACTCTAACCACTAAAATGACAACTGAGTTTTACACATCAAGAGAAGCATTTTTTACTGAACTAAGTCTAATCACAACTTGCTCAATTGCATCTCTCTGTCTGAATTCATAGTGCCATCCCTTGAGTCCAGTTTGTGAATAACTAAGGCCTGCCACATCTTCCTCTTTGTGCAGTTCCGTTCTTGCGCCACTATGGTCAGTTTCATATATATGGTATGATCTGTGAGAAGGTGATGGTTAGCAATAGCCGAAAGATCCGCGTGTCCTAGCCTGGTATGGCTACTACGTGTGGTACTTGCACACCACAGTTCTGATGAAGGTCCTAGTATAAGGATTGAAACATCAACCAAAAACTTTTGCGTGAGTGACTTTTCTTGAATTAACGATCCCAGCGTGACGTCTTGGAAAGATTTGTTTTATTTCCTCTTGTTAAAACTCTGGTGTGACGAATCAAAGTAGTTTTGCTAGAGCTTAAACTGACAGTTGCCACTGCAATGACTGCATAAAAAGGGTGCTCTTGCACTGAAAAGGCATTCTGGAAATAGAAATGTTAAGTGACCCTAAGGAAATTCCAATATATACATGTATTACGAAGTGGAGCCAATTGTCTTGTACTCACATTTGTCATTACACGTGTGGAAATTGCAAATGAACAAAAATTATTTCTTTGTGACGATTGAGCGCACATACCATATTCAATCGAATAGACACCCATGCCCAATGAAATGCCCCTCTGAATAAGCATTCATCAATACGATACCCGAACAAAATAAGTGCCCATAATCAAACAAGCGCCCAAAGCGGTAAGTTGAAGTCTATCTATAATTAGATAGAAATGCATACTAATGCTTTTCCATTGATTGGCGTGCATTCTAAACGGTCCTGATACGTACGTAAGGCTAACGCCAATAAAACAAACTTTCAAATTAGAGTTTTCTGAGGCTTTTGATCTTGCCAGAGTCCTTCTGATACTAGTAAATTAAGTGCCCAGGCTCAAATAAGTGCCCCTTTGAATAAGCGTCCATCATCATCAAAACGGGACGTTGACAACATTAATGCCCGGGCGTCTATATCGTCAAATATGGTATACATGTATATTGTGCCTCTCCCCCGGGCCATAGTACATACATACCCACAGCCACAGGAGGCCCGTGCAAGGCAATTTCTGGCATCTTGGATGGAAATACATGTATGTCATGGGTGGAAACCAGTGGACGAAAATATATCCTGAGTGAACATCCGTGGATGAAATTATGCTATGGATAAAATTCTGTCGTGGATGGATGCTGAATTGGCCCGGGCGCGTTCTGTTGGGGTGCGCTGAAATTGGGTTGCGCGCTATTGAGCTGCGCTGAACAGGAGCGTCCCGTCGCTGAAGTGGGTTGCGCTGTGTTGAGCCGCGCTGAAGTAGGTGCAACCTTATAAAGGGCGACTGCTGTTACACTGCTGTACAACCTATTCAATGAAACTTTGAACAAGCTCTGAACGGTCAGCCGTTCAGAGTTCAGAGTTTCCCGTCGGCCGTCGGCAAAGGCCCTGATTGGGTAAAGATAACTTTAGAAATTCAAATTTAGAGAGTCGCGCACCGGTGCAGTAAAGATGTACAGAGACCGTTGAAAGTTTGTTGCAGATCTCGCTAGTACCAGCCCACGCATGCCAGAACCCATACAGACCCGATGAGCTGATGCAGACTGTTCGCCAGTACGGTAGTCGCTCGACCAAGGTGCCACAGTGTGCAGGGTGAGTGGTTGAGCACAGTTGACAGAGACTTCGACCATTTATGCATTGTGACAGCGTTTTAGCACTGTTATGCAGTGTGAACAGTGCTGCTACTGTGCACTAGTGCTGTGACTTTTGCATACAGTATTTTCTCTCACAACTCTCACAATCCAATATCCATGAGTGAATACATTGTTGTCATTATGCATGCAGTGTGACCGCGTAGCCCCAGGCAAGAGGATTCAATCGGCAGGTGCCATTGGGACCGGAAAATCATCACTTCAGCCGTTTGTGTGGCAGTATGTATGACGATCACAGGATCTGTGAGGAAAGTATACGTAAGATATCTTGATGGCCAGTCCTTCGATGGCCAGGATCAGGAGCTATCCTGCACGTGGGTTGTGGACATGACATTAACAAACGCCCAACACGGAGATCAGACGGCCGAGCAACGATCGGAAGTCATTATTATTTTATTATAACCCATCAGTCATTTTCTCCTTTTTACTCCGGCTGAGAGCGCACAGAGGACCCGAACCTGTGGCGACCAAGCGCCTAGCCGAACGAAAATCACACTCTTAACAGCTCGACCAATCCGCCAGACAGGCTTCATGGAGCGCTTTGTGACTTTCGCTCGACACAATCTGATATCCATTGCGCGAGACGCTACGAGGTGACTACGAGGCTGTAGCCTACGTTCTTTGTCAAGTATATCATTATTATGTTATTATTATTACAGATTTGTTTATAAAGAATTGCCAAGCAGCCATGGGTAATTAAGCAGCTTTCCTGATTGGTGGGTCCGTGTGTTTAATGATGCAGATGTCAGCTAAATAGAGACACATCTAGTTTAGAAATAGAAACCAAGAGAAAACGTGTCACTAGTAAATAGGGAATAGAATTATGTATTTGCGATATGTAAATGACGTAATAGTCGTACAATTGATGATGTCATTAGATGGTAGACTGTTCTATTCAGGCCCACGGTGAACACAGAAAGGAAGACAAGTTGCGTGTGGTACGGCGATCAGGAAACGAACAGCTGTGCTGAGAGCGTCGAATACGGGCAGAGTGGGATGATGCAGAGCTTGAGAGAGCCCTCAGAAGTTGCGGAGGGCCTTGCTTACGGTGACGCTTGTAGAAGACCGTCAGGCGATGAATGCGGCGTCTCCAGGCGTCTCCAGGCCAGGGTTGGGAGGCTGAGTGATGCTAGCAGCTGAGAATGAGGTAAGGTCGATATCTTGGGCCCAACAATTTCCCAAGCGATCTGCAACTGGATTTCCCCGAGTCTCATGTAAGGAGGCTGGCGGTGCGCCACCCTAGGCTATAGAGCGAAGTAGTATAAAGTGATTTTTGTTTTAGCTTTTGCAGATGCAGTCGCTGGAAACCTGTACCGGCACGCCCGCCTGAGGGCGCTGAACCTAGCTCAGGCGATTGCGATAAGCTGATCGCGACAGGGTCTTTTGCTCCAGCGCGAGCTGTATATATGTACTGTAGTAGCCACGTATCCAGTTACGACAAGCAGAATGTGCCCCCGCGCGGCGCGGCCCCGGCCCGTCGACAATCTCGTATTGCATGAGTGTATTGCACGTTACGCATGTATGTACGTTGCAGCAGCTGGCCGTCGCTGAAGACGTGTTGGATACCCCATGTACCTCACTGTACCTCGTCGAAGACAGAAACAAGCTGTGTATAAATTATTATGAGTCGGAGGGGCGAGCCAGCATTCAGATATTCATTTAGATACTGTCTGTCGTTCAGACCGACCCGAGCAGGAGATTCTGCAGGAACGAGCTGGATCGAGCTGGATTGCGGAGCGCGCTGTGCGCAGGTTCACACGTTCCTCTCAAATTTTTGCATGACATTACTTTTATCGCGAAAGACGCCGGTGATAGCGAGTACGTATACAGTATGATTAGGTGCAGAGAGGACGAGATCGAGTGGGCACAATTATCACGATCTACGGAAAACACGATTCTAGGAGTGTCAATATAACGCAGCGCTGGCTGTAGGTCACTGATGTGGTATGCTAAACATGCAGAGGGCACATTCTCAGGAAATAGAAGAAAACAGAATGGCCTTGAACACGTTGCCATGTTGTTGTATAATGCAGCGATTGCCCAAAACTAGAACCCGAGTACGAGAGCGTACGAGTAGCGTGAAGTGGACTGGAGTGGACTCGACTGATACTAGTATTATCTCACGTGTTTCTGCGCTCTTTCAAGTAGAACGTGCAGACAATCGGGCTTTGTTACCCGATTCCGTGATTTGTTACAATCGCAGGTGACTGAGCCCCCCAACCTGCTGCTGGTGCGTGGCGCAAGGAGCAGGAGCAACACCCACTACCCCTCTAAGCGCTAAAACACGTGCTGAATGCACCTTACATGACCAATGTGTAGTACATTATACTGAAATTAGTAGACCACTGCAGCGCCGGCGAGTAGCTGGTACGCGTACCAGTATATAATGACGCCCAGTAAGTGTTATCCATACTCTGCGCCGGCCCGGCACCTTTCGAAATCGTTGGCGAGCGCTCCACGCTGCCTTTATCTTCCTGCATGGACCTTTCTTGTTGTTGGACAGTGTTGAGCCTGCAGTGCCGTGTTCTGTACCTACGTGTGGCTTCCGAGGTGTGTTGTCAAGGCGCTTGAAGATACTCACTTCCGCTCGCGAAACCTAGATATAAGAATAGGCTACACTTCAATCGGTGTGGTAAACTGCCGACACCGGGAAAGCTGACGTCGTATTTCCCCCGCCTTCCTTCACACGCTCGCTAGCGCACTTTGGGTGCGTTCTTACCGAGGGCTGAATGGAGTTGAGACAGTGATAGAAGACGAGTGCAATGGTCAGCGCGCTCTTTATTTCGGTGTTTCTTGTCAAGACGCGAGGTAAAACTCCAAGGATCCCGCTTTCTCGAGTTCAGTCGTGAGTGGAAAGCGATCGGCTGACAGGACGAAGCGCGGTGCTTGACTGCACCACGGCTGGCGGTCATCCATGCAAGAACGGCCGTTGAGCTTCCGTCAAGCCGAGCTCGAGATCGACCCGTCCTCCCTTATTAGAGGTGACGAAAGTCGCACGACTGTCTGTTGGTGTGGAATGGGAGGCGTCTTTTCTAGGGTTCGTCGACGTCGCAGAAGCATACGCAGAAGGGGATCTAGGCATGGTAGTCATTCGCTCAGGTGTGAAAACCAGCAGAATGAGCTAACTCTACTTGTGCTCGGAGCGAGCGAAGCTGGCAAGAGCACGTTCATCAAGCAGCTTCGACTAGTTCACGGGGACGGGTATAGCGAACGCGAACGCGCTTCTCTCCGGCACGTTGCGCGATCGTTGCTATATACAGGTATTCAAACGCTCCTTCTCGGACTTGAAGAACTCGGCGAGCAGCTTCCCGGTGAGAGCTGCGTGCAAGCGACGACTATTAAGGGTATATCTTTAATGGATTTGGCCAATGTACTCGAATCGGAGTCGGCCTTACCCAAAGAGCACGTTGATGCTTTGGAGCGGCTGTGGAGTGAGCCTGTGGTCAAAGCGTGCTTTCGACAACGTTTCGATCTCACTAGTCGGGGTTACACAGTGCCCGAGTCGTGCGGATATTTTCTCGATAACCTCGCGAGAGTAGGGGGTGACGGGTATACGCCAACCATCGAGGACGTGCTTAGAGTTCGTCTGCCAACTACTGGCATCCAGGAATACGTGTTCGACGTTGAGAAACAACTTTTCAGAGTATACGACGTTGGCGGACAGGTAAGGACCTCTAAGAAGTAAAATCGGCGTTTTACCCGCACCAGATTCGTGTCGTAATATCCTCATTGCGATGGATCTTGGCGTTTCGTTTGCGAAAACGGAAACGGAAACATAGCGTGCAATCGCACCAAACTGTTGTGAGAGTGCTTCCGAAAGAGAATGCATGGAAGACGAATTAATTTCGGATTTTTTTCGGATGTGCGCTTCTAAACTGCCGAAACCTATATATATGTCCCCCAACGATGCCATCTTGAGACAAATGGGGCACCAGGAAGTCTGCTTTGTGATTTTAATAGTCAGATGTTCTTCAGTGTATCATGATCTGTGTCTTCAGGGCCTACTGACGTTTTGGTCTTGGTTGAATTTAAACAGCGACAATTTTACTCTTGTCACCCCCGCCCTCACCCCCCACCCTTACTCATCCACAAGAGAAGTCCATGCATGATCTCTACCCGCTTTTCTTGACGTTTCTGCTGATTTTTCTCACTATATTGTGTCAAGCAAACATATCCGTAATGTAATAACTTTAGCCACGTGTAAATGAAATGGAGGATCAATGATGATCTAGTTTGTAGAATGGCTAGCCAAGTCTGCTGACAAAGACTAACTGAACCGCACACTGCCAATGAAAGTTGTTGCTCTCTACAGACCTGTACCATCTGGGACTGAGGTCCGGCTCGTGTGCTAGTTCTTTGGTCTTGATGTGTTTAAGGTTTAAGGACTATTCTGCAGATTTTTGAGATGCTCTTGTATTCATTATGCACGCTCATCTCTATGATTGTATTTGGCCAAGCATTTTGGAGTTGGCCGTTAGAGGCTGAGTCTGAATATAACAGCAGTGTACATAGCTGCCTAACACACATGTTCATGAGCAGGGATACCATCCAGCATGGTGGCATGTGTTGTATCTAAGGCATGCTGCCCCGTTGCCAGGGACGGCTACATGAAACACACACCTGTATGTGGACCTCTCTGTGATGTTTGCACTTGTCTATACTTACTCGTGTAGCCACCAGCGCTCACCATCCTGACCAATGAAGGAAAGGTTTAGCCTTACAGCCTTCCCAAGTTACTCTAGCAAAACTTTTTGTTAGGAACCATGTCATACATTTGCAGATCGTGGCTAACATGGTCCGGTGTCCATTCATTCAAACCAGAGACCTCAACAAGGATGAGGTTGACTCAGGAATGACTGAGGGTAACACGCCTGGTGCCTATGAAGCTATTGTAGTTTTCAAGTTGATTGAGACATCACATCCGTTAGTGCCCATGGCCCAGTGCAACGCTCATCGTCCAGGCCCAGCTCCTGCTGTATATGCATGAGATAAGTCACGCACATGGTCAGCTGGCTGTGCACACATTGATCATGCTGATAATGTGCAAGGCCTGGGCAACAAGCAATAAGCACTGGGCATGGGCGCTGAAGGACAAGATGTCATAAGGACCTTGAAATTATCAGAGATACACCACACCATTTGCAATGAAGATCTACATCCTGACCTAATGTCATGACTAGATGACACCATCTGTAAATGTAACCAATACACATTTCCCACTGATACACCATACATATACCATTAAGTATACAGCATGTGTGTCATCTTACATTCATTTGCAGAGTTGGGGAGGGGTGTATTTCTATACAAATCTGCTTTCGTCTGTCGTTGTTCTGTGAACTTATGAGATGGCCCCTTACTGACAGCAAACATCCTTATTCATTAATTACATCACAGATTTCACCCCGCTCGTACTGTAGAAATGTTGCTGTTACTACGAACTTAGTCGTCTTATTATTTGCTGCCAGGGGTGAATAACAAGAAAAGAGACTGGATGCAAATTGTGAACACTGCCAAAGCACCACCAGTTCTGATAAAATAGCCAAGTTATCTTCTACACCGTAACAAGTATCAGTGCTCATTGCATGTGGAACAAGTGGTTGCAACTCTAAGTGTACCCTCTATTGTAGGTCCAGGCTTGTACGCCTGTAGCTGCAGAACAGAATGATGGATCACTATCAAATTCTTTCAGGACCTCTTCTATAGGTTCCCGTGGTTACAACAGACATAATATCATTCCTGGGACATGCTGAAAATCAGAAAATATATGAGTTAAAGTGCTGTTGCCAACCAAAGAAACGGCATTTGATCTTGGTTATTCTCATGCTGCGTGCATCCAATTTGCAAGTATGATGAGTCAACCTCCGTCTGTAAGATCATGTTAAAGCCCTTGGGTGATAGGGACTTGTAAAAGGATTTCTTGATGGAAGAACATCTGCAACCAGAAAGGATTTCTCAACGTGATTGCAATGGAAAACTTGTACATGTAGTGGTAGTACTTTCATTTCACTTGGCAAAAACCAGCGGATATCGAATCTACTTGAGCAGTAGCCAAGACAGTAGGGTAGAATAAGTAGAGAACAAGGCTATGCTTGATGCATTCTTTTTGGCAGAGGACAGAATGTGATATTCACAAGTGACTCAAAATTTAGTGACAACACATCTTTTTTTATTCGTATTTCATTTTTGCCTTGTATGGAGAACAAGACAGAGCGTTCCACAGATTTGCAACACGAAAAAGTAAATCTCTCGAAGATAGCATTGACTGAATTTACGTTCAGCAGTCAGAGCTTGCCTGTGACCTGTACTCTTGTTTTGTGACAGTGGTGTTGTGGTTTGGCCAGCTCCTGTACCGCAAGAGGGCTGATTCCTTTCTTTGCTTTGTATATCACAGGGTGGATTTTCACAAGCCATGATTGTTTTAGCCATGTTTTTCACAGAGTGGTATACGCGACTGCATGTTGTCAGCACCAGAAGAAATTCTTGTGGCCCTGCATTCAAATACCTCATGCCTCTTCATGTGAATACTGGAAGGCAGCCCTGCTCATGTACACTGTGCATAGACTCCTACTTATGTGTGATGGATGTAGAATATTCTGCATCTTAAGTTTTTTTCCAGAGCGTGTAAAATTCTGCTGGTTTAGAGTTGTGAAAAGAATATCATGGTCTCCTTTCAGGTTGTACTGAGAACCATAGGTCGTCAGCCAAAACTCTATTCACAGATCGAGCCTCTATTAATGAGTATGTGGTGATATTCCTAGGTGAGATTCTGACCCAATCAGAAATTTGCTGTGTGGATGGTTTGTAGACCATATATCACAGTGCACCCAATTTAAAGCAGGTGTTGGCAATTTGTTTGGCCTTTTGCAATTGCCTGAATTTCTCTCTATTTGAGCCCATGCTCAAATGAACACCCCTTCAAATAAGTGCCCCCTTAGACGATGCATTATAAAGTTAGTAATAAGCTCCCAGGGTGGTGAATTGAAACGTACATAGAAATGTGCGTCATATACAGTTCATCGCTGTGAAGTCAAACGGTCCTGGTAGGGCAAAAAACAAATGAGACAAACCTTCAATTTAAGTAAAGTTCTCTGCTGCGGGTGTTCACTGCTAGTCTGCAGCTGCCAAGTTTAGATAGGACAAACAAGCCTCACACTGACATGCCGCAGTTGGACTTGTATAGTGTCGGATCTGGTCTTTCCTGTATCCAGTAAAACACAAAGGTGCCGGGTTGATCTTGCCTGAACATGTAAAGAAAAACAACCACCAGCGTTCAAATAAGTGGCCATCTGAATAAACTAGCACCCTTGCAAAAGGGGCTTAAAAAACAACACTGGGAGCTATTCGAAGAATTTTATTCATGTCTACTTTGCTTTCTCACGAACAATTGTTGCACCTTTGACTGGTCTCTTACTGGGACATTATGTGTGCAGTGGGCCCGAAGGCTTCATCTGTGTGCTGCATGTTCCTTTGCAGTGGAGAGGTCACATTGCCATAGCAACAGTGCACAATACTGGATGGAATTGTGGAGTAGTTACTGGGCTGTATGTGTGACTGCACCTCAATGTGGTTGTACAATTGCATTGTGGTAGAATCATTTCATGAACTCTTGGTGTCACACAACATCAGGTCAGGAGATGATCAGAAACAAACTGAAGTAGCAAGAAACACTTCATGGCGGTGGGAATCATTACGAATCACATGTTCTCTACTTTCTCGACGCAACTGATCCTGGGCCTAGCTCAGGTCACTGTGTGGTGTGCACTTCCTGGATATCAGATTGAGTCAGATAGGAGTCAGAAGCCAGCTTTTAGGTGGTGGATTGGCACAGCAGCTAACACCATATGATTTTCATTCAGCTGGGTACTGGCATCACAGGTTCAATCCCAGGCTGTCTTTATTTGGCTGGTGAAAGTAGAGAAAATTATTGATCGAGTCAGGTCTGTTGAAGACTTGAGAGGTTCCTACATGGGTGTGCATGACTGTGTGTTTTACGAAAAATCTCTCCGTGGTCACAAGTACTGAATACCTGCTTGTTTCTCGCACAGTATAGTGCACAAAGCCATACTGCGTACGACCTTGTACAATCTTGAGTAATGCTTGGTGAGATTCCGAGATTCAATTTTTCCTCATCGTTTTGGTGTTGTTCCAAGTTCCAGGTTGTCAGAATGCTAACAGTATACTCATGCAGAACATTTACTCTGCGCAGCCCAGAAACAAGAGCCGAGTTTTGGCATTGAACTCAGTAGATCAGCCTTGTGTGTTGTTGGGCGCCAGACTTACTTGGATCAAGACAGAGGGGCAATGCATGCCCATAGATCTACATCCCATACTCATGTTTCCCATACTCACGAGATGCTAGTGTTGATATTGCGTGGCCGCGTCATGGCCGCTGCAGTCTAAACGTTTTTCACTGGGTCTACAATACGTAGGAAGGGTGTGTGATGGTTCCATGTGCCTGCAACAGTTGTTGAAAACTGAAGTTGATCACATTTCTCTCAAAAACGTTGTTTGTCACATGTCTCGTGATGTCATGCATACGCTTTGATGCCAAGCCAAAGGGCGTGATTTTCAAATAATTAAGTATCCCATGGCAGTGGGCATGAATGGACAAGTATCCCATCACAGTAGGCATGAATGGATGAGTATCCCATCGCAGTGGGCATGGATGGACGAGTATCCCATCGCAGTGGGCATGGATGGACGAGCATCCCATCGCAGTGGGCATGGATGGACGAGTATCTCATCGCAGTGGGCATGGATGGATTCCAGTGCCCAGCAACTTACCTGCTTTTATTGGGTGGTGCATGTGAGAACAGGATTCTACACACGCGTGCTTGGGCAGTATCGCATGCATTTTGCTCCTAGGCCTGTGGCCCTCTGGCATAATTCACAATATTGCCCATGCGTGCATGTGTGAATAGTTTGCTGACAAAAGGGGCATGTGCCAAATAGGGAGCTGTGTCAACGCAGCTATTTTTGAAAGTAAGTGGGACAAGCACCAACAAACTCCTTTCAACATGATTTATTCTGCACTGTGGACTCCAATTGTGTGTTCGAATTGTGAAACTTGTACTGTTGTGGCTTTTGTTTGAGAGAGCAGCCAGCACGGAAGAGGAAAAAATAAAGATGAACTACTGACTGGTAGTGTTTATTAGCAATGGTGACTGACATGTTCTGTTGTAACATGCCAGCTAAAGCATACCATGGCTGGTTCTTTTCTCTTTTTCGCCTTTCTTGGCCAACCCATCTTTGAGGGAAATGGTTGGTTAGCGCCATGGCTCATTGTAGGAGATAAGCCATAATCATGAGGAAAGTGCTCCTGTCAAATACAAAAAATTTCCGCCTGTAGGTAGTGCAGTCCACTGACAGAAATAGACAAACTGTCCTCAGCTTGGGAAGGATTTGTTCTGTAGAGGTGAAATAATTCACTCATGTAGCTTGTCAATTAAATGGTCTCTGAACATTAACAGTTCTGTTTGTCTGAGTAATAAGTAATTTTGCTTTTTTTAAGTGGTTTCAAAACTTAACACGTTTCTAGGGAGGGCAGAAGAGACTAAAGTTGGCACACCTTTGCTGTAGTATAAACATAAAAAACGTCATGGAAAGAAGATGATCTATATATGCCCATTTATTTGCCCCCCCCCAAAAAAAAAGAAAAAAAAACAGAAAATGTGGCTGGTGCATCACTGAAGAACAAAGATGATTGGCTTTGTCAGTAATGTTTTAACTCCTTCAACTGGCTCTGTGCTGTGTTCTGACCAGAGGTCCGAGCGTCGGAAGTGGATCCATCGCTTTGAAGGGACGAATGCCATAATTTTCATAACAGCAATCAGTGAGTTTGATCAGATGTTAGAGGAAGACCGCACGACAAACCGTCTGATGGAATCGCTTGCACTCTTCAAGACTATCATCTCCTATCCACCTCTTCAGTCATCGACCATTGTGCTTTTCCTCAACAAGACAGACCTGTTTGCAGAACGACTCCAGCACTCTAACCTATCAAAGTTTTTCCCTGACTACAAGGGGCCACCACACGATGTTACAAAGGCTGGCACCTTTGTCCTCAACATGTTCGGTGAAATTGGTTCCTCTGCCGATCGTATTATCTACGCACATTTCACATGTGCCACGGACACAGAGAACATGAGAGTTGTTTTTGACGCCGTTAAAGACAGCATCATCCATGATAGTCTTCGACAAGCAAACCTAATTTGTTAGTATTTGTTTTTGCCTTCTCGCACCCATGGCAACACAAATTTCAAGGAAATATACTAGTATTTTTTGAACAGTTTTGCCTAAAAGAAGAGAAGTGTGTTCTCACTAATTTGGCAATGCATCTTTTTGTAAATTTTACGGAGAACACTATATGATCTTCTTGATCTGGTGAGATCATGGAATACAAATTCTTCATTTTTGTTGTACTATGACTTATAATGTGCACAGACCTTGTCAGATCAGTCATGCAAGGAACAATATATCATTATCAGCTTGACTCACCAGTGTTTTTTCTAGAAAGAATTGCACTTGAGCTGCTGTCTTCAGCTGTTTTGAAGCTTTGGCTGCTGATCATGTGTTGGCAGTCTAGTTTTCATACACTATTATATCAGAAGAATTGTGTAAATGCCCTGAAGATTGCCTGTGTCATTCGGTTATGCTAGCAGTGACTGTTTCAATTTAAGGTGGCTAACCCCCATTGTGGGATAAGGGTTGATTGCGTTTCTGTGGGGAGTCATTAGACTCCAATAATTGGAGGCTGTGGTCTCTACTTTGTGTGTGTGTGTGTGTGTGTGTGTGTGTGTGTGTGTGTGTGTGTGTGTGTGTGTGTGTGTGTGTGTGTGTGTG
>JAOWAW010112157.1:0-13555 GCA_028565695.1 Nicola tetela
CAGGAACCAAGAATCAATGATTTCCTGTGTTAGCTCTCTAGGCTTTCGATAGTGACCTGTTCCTCTTCTGTTTGTTGATCTTATCAATAATCCTGCTTTAGTGACCTCTCGAAGGATATTGCTCAATGAATTAGCTGTCGCATCACACCACATACGGCCATTATGACCGCCATGTGTCTCCCTCATGCGTTCAAGGATCGTTGTAGCGTCCACTTCTTCCCCTAGCTGGACGGCCTCAATCGCAGCCTTTTGAAGGAATCTGCGTCTTCGAGGACGGCCTGTTATGTGGGTTGACTTCCCATTCTGCGGTCGAGTCCCCATTAGCGCACCTTCCTGGTCAAATATTCAGGTGGGTGACTAACAAACCAGCCGTTCACTAGGTCTTCAAACTTCTTCGGTATGTCTTCCCACCTGGGACGTTTGTTCGCGTCCATAGTGGGTCGCATCGTGGCGGTCTGTTCTCGAAACTGACCGACTAACTCAAAGTTAGATCGAACGCGGGCTTCTCCCATCGAATAAGGGGCTTGAAAGGTCATCTTAACCGATTCTTCTTGACCATGAACTTCGCACCATTCCCGCCAATTTTCTTTTCTCGGATTAATAAACCGTGAAGCATGACCTCGGACGGTTGTTTTTCCTTTTTCACTAATAATTGAATACACTCCGGACCCGATAGCGAAGAAATCCCCCTTCGCTTCAATTTCCCAATCTCCTAAAGTCCATCCAGGTATCGGAAGGGGATTTGATGGAATCTGTAAAACCTGGTCGGATGGAAGCACTACCCCATCAGTAGCGACGGATATAACGGAATGATTGTTCAATCTCATAATCTCAGCTATCCTCATTCTACACCCTGCGGTAATCAATGAAGCGTATATAGGATTCCACATCGACCCGGTAGCCTCTACCCCATCGTCGTTAATGGTGCATAGACATAAACCATATAGTGAGTTAATCATGATTTTATAGACCTCTCGCGCTGAATGTTCCGTTTCTGTTCTGTCTTCTTCTGAAATAAGGTCTATTCTAGCCTTTCCTCCATAGAATGTCTCTAAGGCGACTCGAAAGGGGTAGTTCACCCCGTCTTCTATACCTTGAGGGGGTTCTTCGTCCTCTTCCACTTCTATCCGGTCGGCTGATTCCACGATGGAATAAGCCCCGTGGAATATCTCGATTTCCGCGTTCCACTTTTGGGCTTCCACCACTTCGTCGGCGGTGAACCATCGGGTGACGTTGCGGGGATTCTGAACGGTCCCGTAGTCATCGTTCCAGGTAGCCATAGGATAGAATGGAAGACCTGGAGGGAACTTCATCGAAGCATAAACGAAAGCGGGCCAATAGAGCCGATGCGTTTTGAGATATTCTTCAATCCCTTCAGCTCCAACTATCTCATCAGTAATCCAGGATAATTGACGAATATCAGGAAGGAAGTTCATCACATGAGGATAGGCTGAAACTAGATCTACACCAACCACGTTTTTGATTGAACCCGCCCCTCTCATCTCGAACCATCCCCCGCCGTATGAGGAAAGAGCAGCGAGGACGACATGGCGTGTTAGTGGGTTATTCATGTAATCGTCTAATGAAGGAAAGTCAATCATGTTTTGTTCAGCTAATCGGAATAAATTATTTCTAGCGATTGAGGCTTTAGATAACGGTTTGAAAACACAAACCTTCGCCTCTTGATATTCGTTTAATCTAATCCAGGACAACCGAGCCGTCAATAAAGCGTCCTTCTCTCCGTATTTGATTATATTCTCCATGTTTTCTTTCCAATACTTGTCTGATTCTTCCCCACCTTCACCCATCAAAGGCGTGTTTAAATCGTCTTTTCCTTCTCCTAAATATGTTAAAGCAGCATCTTGAAGTCGGCGTTCTTTGTATAATTGGGCGACATCATATAGATGGAAAGGAGTCACCTTTCGTCCTTTGATATAATGAAAGAGCGGTTCAATAATCAAACACTTTTTTCTAATATAGAAGAATGAAGCATACCGATTCTTTGGAACTCTTGAACCGTCTTCCATTTCCCAACGGTTCCGAACCTTCTTCACACCGGGGGCAATCCACCCGGTTTCTAAATCAATCACCTGTTTTGAAGACCTGGAGAATGCTTCAAGTGTAGGCCAGGGGAGGGTCTTCATCATCACATCTCCGTCAAAGCCTAAGTTCCACGCGAAGAAGTGCGGGAGGGTCCAGTATTTCCTCTTCTTATCCTTCCGCGTTTCCCATGAATGGTTACGAATGATATGAGCGAATAGAACGGTGAAGGAGAACGGAACTCCTTTTTCTCTATGATTGAAAGTAGCTGAACGGTCTAGGTCTTCGGTCTTTCCTAAAGAAGCCGTATGAAGTGTTTGAATATCTCCTGCTTGGGTTTCAGTATCTAAGGACGCAATCTTTGAACGGATGTATCTCTTCTTTGACCAAGGGCGTTTCTGTGCCTTATATCGAAAATCATCATCAAGATCCGGCCATTTCATATTAACACCTAATCGGGATTAACGAAACCTATGTTCGGATTCTTCCATGAATCATATTTACTTTTGAAATCCCTCCAATCAGTCAAAGAGTCGGAATCTCGCGCCTTATCGTATGCCTGTTGAACTTCTTCCTCGGCATTGGTGTTCTTTTGTTCTTCTTTTAATCGGTTGATAGTCGCTTGGATTTGTCTTCGATTGGCTTCGTTTTCAGCGCGTCTTAATCGCTGACGTTCTCGTCTAATCGCGTCCTTAATTTGTAAATCCCTTCCAGCCTTCACCCTATCACGTTCAGGAATTGCTAGGCGGGCCTCTTTGACTCTATCAACAGCTTTCTGTAATTTTTCTTTATCTTTAGCCGTAGGGTTCTTTTTCTTTCGACGAAGTGCTTGCTTTCCTTGGATAATGTTTGAAATCCTATATCGCCTTTGCTCTCTAGTCAAGGGTCGATAATAGGTCTTCCCTGTCTTAGAAACAACCTTTTTCGTTTTACGAACTCCTGCAGCATCCGCCGCCGCTTCAAATCCTCTCGCCTCACGAATAAGGCGTAAATCTCGGCGGGTTAGGCGGGTCATAGTAATGCGTCCAGCCACCGCATCAAGGTGGCGTTATTGAATGGTTTGGTGAATCATTATTATCGACGCATGATTCAAACGCCAGGGCATCGGCTCGAAGCCGTCAGTCCCCTAATGGGGGTATGATCTAGAACGGTCTTCATTCCGCGGTGCGAATGAATAACCTGTTCACTTGACGATCTGCGTTCTTGGAAGATTGTTTCTGTGTTCGGGCGAACTGAACCGAAGTCGGTTCTCTATCCCATACAAAACCATCGAAGTCGCGGTTTTCATTCCCCTTAAGGAACCATACCTTCTCTTCTCCGTTGTGAACAACAGTTAGCATCCACGATTCGCCGTATTCGTTAGACACTTTGTTAGCGTCCACTAGCTCGCAATCATGAACTTCATCTCTTCCAGGTTTCCATTCAGGGCGAAGGCCGGAACCGTCACTTTCTGCTGAAAAATCGTCTAAGAATGACTCAAGTGTAGTTTGTTTCTTACTCATAATTATCACCTCCCAAGGGCGGGGAATGTCTCGTCCCGATGAGTCCCATATTTGGCCGGAATGACCCTCCGTTCTTAATGATTGTCCACCGTGTCTACTTATAGGGGAGTCGGCAGGTGGACATCCTATGACTTGGCAGGACGACCCATGTGTGATAGATGCACTCGATAGGTTATTGGTTGAATCGTATGCTGATTTAGGCCACACACTTGACGCATTAATGAGTGGACTTCACATAGGCGATTCACCGGGTTGGATTGTTCTTCTTTTAGCTGGCCGTTTTTCAAAGGCGTATAATGAACAAAGGAAGGAGTCCACCGCTACGGAAGCATTAGAATCCGCTAAATTAACCATGATGGAAGATCCTCTTCTACATCATTTAGTTCAAACTGCTATGCCTGGAGGTATTCCTAATGCCGGAAATAATTAAAAAAGATGGAAAAACCCTCTACGTAACTCCATGTTGCGGTAAAGAATTATCTAAATCTGGTTATTACAAACATATGAAGAAGGGTTGTCCACTCGCGCGGGACGACGGTTCGTCTTCTTCTGTCTCGTCCACATCCAGCGAGCCGTCACCTCCTTCATCGGAGAATCCCGCACCTTCTCAAGAGGACTTTGATGATGAAGTTCCATCGTGGGCGACCTGGGAACCTGCTGATTCTGTTTCGGCTTCGGAATCTATGCCGTCACCTCTTCGATTTATTGCGGCGCGTGGTTCTATGGCAGGTGTTCGAAACCCCGCAGAAATAGAGGCTATGAGACAACAATCAAGGGCGATATTAGCGTTAGGATTGACCGCTTGGGATGCTGGAGCTACACGTTACGCTAGAGCAATAACAGAAGATGATGAGTATGTGATTTCTCATTCTGATGAAGATAAAATGATGGTTGCTGATGCTCAAGCTAGGTGGCTTGAATCTCGCGGATTTTTAGTTTCTGATGTTGTAGGTGATGGCGCAATTGCTGCAGCATTGACGGGTTGGTTCATTATTCCCCCAATCGCTAAAGCAACGTCAAAGGCGAAACGTGGGTTTTTGTCCCCTGTTCAAAAGGGAAGGATTGCGGTTTTTCTAGGGCGACTTCCAATCATTGGGAAACGACTTCGAAAGAGAAGAATGAAGAAACAGGTTCAAGAATTACAAGACCAGGAGGTGAATGAATGATTAATTTCATCAACGGAATCACTAGGATTTTAACTAACTCTACCGAACCAAAGGACGAAGAAGAATGAAGGAGAATAATATAATCAGACAATTATTCAAGGCTGATGGTGGGCCTTATTCACTTTCAACGGCTATGTCGGCTCGATCTGGTTCTGGAAAAACGACTTTACTAAGCACTCTCATAACCAACGCCTCCAGGTCCAAAGGCTTTGAAAATCAAAGGTTCATTTATCTTAGCCTAAAACAAGAGAATCCATTTGATAAGAAAACCCCCGTCGTTAGTTCTGTCGATGAAATGCTAAAGGCATTGAGAAAAAATAGAATCGTCGTTTTCTATCCTCCATATCCCGAAGAATACGAATCGGATGTTGATGATGTGATTGAGTCAGTTTTTGACTTGGCGGGGAATAATCCAGAGGCTGGATTTCATCTAACAATTGATGACGCGAATATATTGAGGGGGTTTTCAAATCAAGGAAATCCTTCGGGTTCGGTCAAGAAGTTAGCCATCGCTGGGCGGTCAAAAGGGATTCGAGCCTTATTCATCACCCATCGATTAGGAAACCTCCCTAGGTTAATGAATGGCAACCTGTCCGGTTTGGTTCTCATGTCGATGAACGGGTCAGATAGTGAATACGCTCGGAAAGTGTTCGGTTTAGATTTCACCGACCTAATAGCTGAACTCGGCAACTTTAGATGGGCCGTTGTAGATCTTGTAAAAGAGAAAACTCATCGCTTTGAGCCTGTTTCAGTGTGATATATCACATTGTTTATATACCGGTGATATATCGGTTAAGCATGGACGGACAGAAGACGACCCCGGTAACACGAAGAAAGATGGAAATTGTTGAAATACAAATGAGACAAGTTCGATCTATGAAAGCCAAAATTCAGTTTATCTGCGAAAACGCCGACGCTATGATTGAAGCGATGGAAGAAAAAGCAAGAAACACCCAAATTGAATTTTTGAATCAAGAAAATAATGACCCATATACATTATGGCGCGGTGATAGCATTGAGCATTATTTATTTGGTAACTTGTTAAACGAATATTCCGAAGTGCGAAAAGATATGAAGAAGGTGGTTTGAATGAAGAAAAATATCCAATGTAAAAATTGTAAGGGCTTTCATTATGATTATTATGATTATTGTGTAATTTGTGGATTTAATCTTGAAGGTGATTTAGGAATGTATGAATGGTGCGAGGTGGTTGAATGAAGGTCAATAAACACACTAGAGCAGGTAAAAACGGAAAGTGTATCGCTTGCCCCAAATGCGGAATGAAAACAATCGTCTATCATTTTTCTTGGTGCGCTTCTCAATGTAGCCCGAACTTTGGTGGGTGTGGTTCAATGATTCAAAAGAATGATTGGGAGGTGATTGGATAATGTTTCCTTTCACTTCTCTTCCATGCTTGAACTGCGGTTCCACTGAATACCGACATTATGGGATCGTGATGGTTTGTATCGGATGCGGTGGGGTGAGCGAATGACCGTCATAAAAACCGGAGTTGATTGGACAGAACACATTTCTGAAATATCGGATCGTTTTGAACGTGATATACAAAAATTAGGAACTCTTGAACTATACGCATTACGTCATATCATTGAATTATACATATGTGAAGATGAAGAGGCGAGCGAATGAAGCCCGTCGTAGTCGTTGACTTATTCGCGGGGGCTGGAGGGTTCACCGAAGGAGCTATTTTAGCCGGTGCTAAGGTTGCCGTAGCCATCGATTTATGGGAACCTGCGGTTCTCCTACACCGTCATAATCAACCGAATGTATTGATGGTTCAACATGAACTCGGTAATCTTCAAAAAGATGTTCAATTGATTCGTAAATATCTTTCACGATACCCTAACCATCATATTCATCTGCATGGTTCTCCACCATGCCAGGCACTAAGTAACGCTTCAAAAACCGACCCATCCGAAGGAATGGGAATGGTTCTTCATTTCCTTGATTTGGTAGATGCTATTCAACCGGATTCTTGGTCAATGGAGAACGTGGTTCCTATGCGTAAGCGACTTCCCGAAGGAACTCCTTCGGTCATTCTGAACTCGGCTGATTTTGGGGTTGCTCAAACTCGCCGTCGATGTATCGCGGGCGAAGGATGGGAAGCAATACCCACGCATTCGAAAGAAGAATGGCGATCGGTGCTTGATGCCCTTCCTCATTTAGCTGATGAATTGAGATTTTGGGATAAAATGTCCTCGCGCGTTATGATTGAAGCATTAGGTTCAAACTCAAAACGCGGGGCAGATAGACCCATTGATGAACCATCAAAGACAATATGTGGGAGTGGTAATCAAGTCGGACCTCGACTTTTTGAGTATTTCACTCATAATGTATCCGGTGCATCCACCTCAACGGGAGAAGCGGCAGAAAATCGCGATAGAGTCGTTACTAAACCATCAAAGGTTATACGCGCACATCATACTACTATTAGGGATAGGACCGAATGGGATAAACCTAAGAAAATACGTTCTTTGACTGTTCAAGAAACCGCAACCCTTCAAGGATTCCCTACAACCTTTGAATGGGAACTACCTGATATTCGTAAGAAGGACATATGGACGGCCATAGGGAACGCGGTATGTCCTCCGGTAGCTGAAGCCATCATTAGGGGGATAATCCAATGAATCTATTTACTATAGGCAACGCAACCGAGATTGAATCACCGACTTGGGTCAGATTATGGATATTCGATCCTCCCTATAACATCGGCTATCATTACAACAAAGTGGGAGATTCCCTCCCCTGGTGGGAATATGAAAATATAATTCGTGATTCATGTGCAAATATGTTACGTCATTCTGAATCGGACGCTTCTTTGGTTATGATTAATTATCCAGAACAATCCGCGAGATTATTACCCGTAATTGAGAATGAAGGATGGATAATACATCAAATGCTTTCGTGGGTTTATCCTTCAAACATCGGCCATTCATCCCGTAAGTTCACTACGGCCCATCGCACAATTAGTTGGTATAAACGACGATGTCCGGTGGGTCAAGATCCTTATTTTAATGTAAAAGGAGTGGTTCAACCATACAAAAACCCCAATGATAAACGCATAAAAGAACGAATTGCTAACGGTTCTCCAGGTGTAAATCTCTATGATTGGTGGGAGATAAACCTTCGAAAAAATGTAAGTGAGGGTTACGCTGGATGGGCGAACCAATTACCAACAGAATTGATTCGACGTTTAGTTCTAACTATGTCCCAACCTGGTGATGTTGTGGGCGACTTGATGGCTGGCGGTGGAACTACTCTTGAAGTTTGTAGAGGACTAGATCGAAGTGTATGGTTGAATGATATTGATGAATCAGCTTTAGAAATCTGGGAGGGATTGCTATGAAGGATATTGACCCTTGGGAAGAATCCCATCATCTACCTTTATTGAGAGCCGTCGAGTTTTCTCTTATGTTTTGGCATTTCAACGCTAAAAGAGGTGAGCATTGATGACCTGGCCACGCACCTATCAGTTATTGGTTCGACCTCTCAAACCTGAATGGTTCGAAGGGGAAGACCTCGATTCCTTAACTAGAATTATAAGACAAACCTTCCAGGAACCAATAGAAGTTCTGGGCTATGTCCAGGGATGGATTGATGCTGGATATGTTATCATAAGTTTGGAAGTGGAAGAATGAAACCTAGACCTATATATTTACAATTACAAAAAGATGGAAAACGTGGAATGGTTCGAATCGGATGGTTAAACCCTGATGGTTCGGTTGATTTGAACAAAGAAGTCCTTCTTTCATATTCGTTAATTTTAGAGGTTGTTGAATGAAAGGTAAACTAATGATTAGAGGTTACTCACGCAATCGCCCAGTTTTCAAAGACGGGGTTCTTCAAAAGAAGGTCTATGTTAAACGAATCCCGCCGGATGGGTGCATTGACCTAGATAAACCGTCATTCACTATATGCGCTGCTGGCCCCCTCACAATTTGGTATATTCCGAGTGATAATCTAACGTATTAATATAGCACTCGGCACTACGGCCTCGGCATGGGCTTTGTAAGCAACGCATTTATGGGCGGTTCTGCCGTCTTTGGATTATTGACCATCTTGGTCGTCTCGAACGTCATATACAGTTATGTTTCTCCTACGAGTAGCACCTTCACTGAAGCTATCGCAGGTCGAACAGGACTACAAAACGCCGAGGTGATCTGATGGCTGGCGTTATTCCTACTCTAACACTCCAGGGAATCGGGGACTATCTCGGTTTGGCTTTGGGTGTTTCTCTAGGGTTCGCTATCTTTTACGGACCTATGCAATCCATTCAGAACTCTCTAAAGAAGGGTGCGTGATTTCATGGCTTCCGTCAATTCATCTTCTGCTCGCGGTGTAACCGTTAGCCGTCTTTTTACTTCTAACGCGGTTGGAGATCTTCCGGTAGCGGGTGCGGTCAACGTCCTAAACGTGGGAGAAAACCTGGCAGGCGGACCTCTTGATTCATTGATTCTACGTTATCAAATGACTACTGCGACAAACATCTGCGAATCTGACTTTTCTTCTTTAATCAATGCTATCGCAGTGAACTTTAACGGAACTAGATTTCATCAGTTCAACGCAGCTTTGAATGATATTACAACTGAAAACCTACCGGGCCAATATGGTTACTTCTTGAACTCAATCGGCGGTCGCTTCGCTGAATTACCAGGTTCAGCTACAAACCGTGAAGCTTATTTCAGAATCCCAATCGGCCAGGCACTTCCAGCAGGAACCGCACGCCTGGAACTATCCGTCACCTACGCAGCAGCAGCGGCGGCAGGTATCGCATCCGGTTCTTTGGAAATATTCGCTTTGTATAACACAAATATGCAGACCGCAACCTTTATACCTACCTCCACTTCGAGCAACGCGATGCCCGCCGGGCAACAACAAGTTGTCGTGCGGATCCCCGCCAAAACCGGATATGTTGTGAGCGGCATTCTAGTCATGAACGACGCTGCAGCAGATAACCTAGGTGCTAACGGAATCGTGAACTTATCCCAGGGACCATATGGTTTAGATGCTGATTTCCTACGTCTAATGAACGGAGATCTAAGCGGAGAAGTTTCACTTTACACTACTGTTACCTCAACCGCTTTCGACGGTGGTGGTGCTGGTGTTCAGCAGCCTATCGTGGCTCCTGCGATTCAAGTGCCGGGTTGTATATTTTTACCAACATTCGGACTTCAAACAGGAAGCGACGTTATTCTTCTAGTAGATAGCACCGCAGCAGGGTCAAACAGGATTTTCATTCCTGTTCTTACTGCCGCCGCTTCTTCCGCAGTAGAAACCCAACCGGTTCAATCTGCTGCTGTTAAGACGAACACACAGAAGGCAATCCTCGACCGGGTAGATGTCTGATTGCCTCCCAGGAGGCAATAAGATGAACCCGAAAACGGATTACGGTTTGAGACAAGTTCGAATACCTGCGGGTAATATCGTTCAATGGTCCGTTCCGGAAGGATGCTATGTTGTTATTCAACCACGATCTGATAATGTAAATAATATCACAATATCGACTCAAGACCCGACAGGCGTTCCCGTCGGAACGGTCGCAGCGTGGACACTTCTTCCAGGTATTCCCGCGACAGGAACTTTATCCGAATTGAAGCTACCTGCGGGTTATGGCGGTCCCGTATATTTTTCAGGCACTCCAGGCGAACACGTTATTATCTGGATATTACCGGGGGCTTACTAATGGGGACTAAGAAAGGACAAGTTCGAAAGACCGCCCGTCGTGCGTATGAGCCTAAGAAGACACGATCCGGTTTAACTAAGAAACAAAAAGCTAAGGCGGACGCTCGAATTAAGAAAACATGGGAGAGCATCACTTTTGATTTCGATGCTATTGCTCGCGCCGCAGGTATCACAAAGAAGAGGCGAAAGTAATGCCCGTCAAGAAACTCAAAAACGGTCGCTATGCGGTCACATCATACGTTACAGGGAAGCGATTGAAACGCACCTATAAGACAAAAGCAGCGGCTCAAAGACGCGCGGCTACGTCTAAGCGAAGATCACGCCGAAAGCGTTCAATGAATGCTAAGAGGCGGAGATATTGATATGACCGAAGAACTGTTAACTGTCGCTGCGATAACCGCCCTCGCGTTAAGTGATGATGAAGATAAGGGACTTGTTGAAACTGAATGGTCCGATGGTTCGATCTTAGGTTCATATTCTGTCGATGGCGGAACCGTTGATATAATCAGCCAAAATGCTCAACCTGGAAGCGTTGATGAAGGACTCCTTCGATTGGCAGCCAACGCACCGGCAGGTCGCCGTTATCCTGACGAAACCCGCCCAGGTGTTTTGATGAATACACCTAGCGGTAGAAAATACCGACCCGAAGAGATTCAAGCGGTCGCGGATGAGTGGATTGATGCCATACCGGAAGAGGGACCGAATAACCCTCCAGGTCCGGAACCGGGTCCAACCCCTGGGCGACCTCCCCTTCCAGGAGGTCCGTTGAATCCAGGTGGTGGATTATCCGACCCAGATTCTTTCACTCCGTTGGTTATGAACTCAAATCAACCTGATTTAATAACCGGAATCACACCCCCTTCGATGAATAATTCCGATAGAGGGACTCTTGATAACATAGGAATTGAAACCGTAAATCTTGAAGAACCAATAGGACCGCCCGTTCAACCTGGAGATTTTGACGGTGATGGAATCTTAGATGAAGATGATGAGGAACCAGATATTCCTAACTTTCGACCCAACCTATCTTCAAACATGAAAACACAAATCGAGGCTTTACAGGCTGGAGAAGAATCATGCTTCAAATTAGCTCAAGGTCAAGGATGGACATATCTAGCAGGTGGGAAAGTTCTTCAGCTAGAAGAAGGAGGCATATTAGATACAAAAACCACGCCTGGAGTACTCGATTTACAGGTGAATGATGGATATACGCTTAGGATGATTTGTGGTGTAGAAGGGGGATTCTTAGGGATTCAAGGCGCAGCCACTTCTGATATATTCGATGATAATGTTATCAAAGAAGGTAATCCAGGTATTGGATCGGTAGCCGATGCCGTCATTGAAAATGAGTATGCCGATTTCATCATGCAACCAGGTGATTCAATTCAAGTAGATATAGATGGAATATCCGGAGTCGGTGATTTTAGAGTCACATCTTACGGCGTCGAAATAACCGATTCTTATGCGGTTCGAAATGATGTTCAATTCGCAATCGTTCCGAACTCCGTTCAATATAGACAAGAACTTCCAACATTGACCGAGGATGATATAGAACGAAGACCACCACCCCCATCTATTAACGGTGACGATAACGGAGACGGTAACGGTAACGGTAACGGTTCATCCGATAGAATGTCCCCCTTATCCGTCGTTCTTGTATTGGCCGGTTTAGGTGCTTTCATCTATTTCTTAGTAACCAGGCGTAAAGGAGGCGGTGAATGATGCCATTCAAGAAAATAGCACCAAATAAATATCGTTCTCCTTCTGGAAAGATATTCACCAGAAAACAAGTTAAATTATATTACGCTCGCGGAGGGAAGTTCTAATGGGTCGCAGATATGCACCATGCGTTCGAAAGAAGGCGAAGACCTCAAGATATTCCGCCGCTACACTTCAAAAGGTGTATAACCGGGGCGTGGGTGCCTGGAAGAATAATCCAGGTTCGGTTCGTTCAAGATTCAATCCAAAGAAAAGAGGGGTTCCTAGGTCACAACAATTTAGTAAAGAGGCCTGGGCGTGTGCTAGGGTGAATGCGTTCGTAGCAGGAAGAAAAAGAGTCGATCCTGATTTAAGGAGGCGGAGATAATGCCTAAAGTTCGCAACCCTTACACGGGCCGTATGATAACCGTATCATCAAAGGTTCGCGTAGGCCGTCCAGGTAGCCCTAGGCAGCGTTCATATTGCGCTCGAACTGCTAAAATATCCGGCAATTGGAGAAGGAATCGCAATTCAAAAAACCTGGTTCAACGGAGGCGTTGGGCCTGTCCTTTTATCCCAGGGGAGTTAAGACCATGACGTTCAAACCCGAAGATGTCCGCCAGGACAAAGAGTTAGCCACATTGAGAGAAAAGGTCAATCAATTGGAAACGGACTTATCGGTGTTGACAACGAAAATCGACACACTGACGCAGGTTGGAAAATATATTCTCATAGCCGTCGGGGCTTCGTTAGGAATCGACATAGTGCCGATGATGGGGGAAATGTGATGGCTAGGAAAAAGGGCTTAATGGCCCGAATCGTAAATACAAAAACCGGACGGTTCGCTCCGTTTTCAAAAGAAGGCAAACCTGGATTTAAGATGGTCTTAATTCCCGTATGGTCGCCGAGTCAAAAAGAATATAGAAAGAGATCGAGGTGAATTAATGAATGAACCAGATCCTATCTTCGACACGGCTTCAATATGGGTTGAAGGCGTAGGTCGAGGGTTCCTAATTTCTGTAATCCCCCTCTTTATGGTGGGTGTTGCGATAGGAATAGGGCTAATTATCATCAGAACGCCGATTAAGGTCATTGAAGAGGTGATATGATGGTTTGGCCTCTTCTCGGTGCGGTTGCCGCTGGGGGATTAGCCGTCGCAGGTGGAAAGGCTATCCTCGGCGGTGACTCCCTAGGGGAAGAAATTGAGGCCATAACCGAAGATGTTCTTGAAGCCACTGGGAAAGGCATCGTTATGGGGACGGAATCGTTCTTATCGGCATCAAGAGAAGCTATTCGAGGCCATGAAGTCCAGGTTGTATCATTCTTGACGGTCATCATCCTAACGCTGGCTTCATTCTATGCGGTTAGATCAATGCTAACTAAGTGATAAAATCCGTTCGGATTTCTTAACGTTAAGTGGTGGGGCGTAGCCCTGCCACTACCCATGGG
>JAOWAW010112168.1:0-13554 GCA_028565695.1 Nicola tetela
AGGTTGTATAACAGTGTTAAGCCAGAAAAAGCTTCAGAGTGAATGGATCTCAGGTCATTGTTGGAAAGATTTCTGCCGAGCAAAACATACAGAAATGTTTGTCGTTGATAATATCTGAGCATAGTCTACAATCAAAAACGAAAAAACCTGACACAATTGTAATGGCCTTCATTATACCTTCCATTCATGACATTATCTATACTCAGTTTTCAATTGTCAACAGTTACTTAACACAGTCTTGCCGTCCAGTGCATAGAAGATTCATATGGAGTTTGTAGGTCGTCTTCTCAATTTAGCTATAGCTATCAAGGAAAGAGCATGTACACTTACTTACAAGTATTGCAAAAACGTCAGTTCAGAGAAAACACCAGAAGGGAGGGACAAAAGTCGATTGTTGGAGAGGTTCCTGGGCCAGGCAAATAGTAATGAAAACAAAAAAAAAACAGCCAGTGACAAACCAGTACAAGACATTGACGTCATGTCAGAGGTGACGTGTATGAGATAGCACAGTAGAACTATTGCTTGATTGACAAGTCTCGTTCCATTCCAGTTTAGAATGAAAAGACAAACTTCTTCATGCAGTCATGATCATTTATTGGTAAGCTCAACAAAGCTACCATGTGATAAAAAAAATACGTTTAGCACGTTTATCCCCATGAAGAGGTAGTGTAAGCGGTGATTCTCATGGAGGTGGCAAAACTTAAATAAAAACATTCTTGGTGAAGTCCTGAGCAAGGTTTCAGAGCTGGTAAACGCGGCATACACAGAACAACCTGAAGAGTCTATGGCTGATTCAGATTGGGCATTAAATCTGCGAGCTAATAGTGTGGACAATTACATTAATTTTTGTATATGGTAATAAACAACTTAGGCAAACTAGACCAAAGGCTGATTTTTCGTTACAAATGATCATAAGAGAAACCTAATTACTTTCAAGTCTCTTACAATTCCTCCAAATTGGCCAACCCGGAGAATTCGCCAGGAGCCACGGAAGATAAATTGGTCTTTGTGATGATTCTGTAGGCACAAAATAATGCATTCGTCAAGAAGCCAGTAAGGTTTATAAACAGTTGTAGCGTCGGCGTAGTCTGTAATTGGTATATTCACAGTCGAGAATGAGAGTTATACCGCTGCATATTCAATCAATTGAGCTTCAAAAAAGACTATGAATAACGCTTACAGTTTCGTCAGCTTGCTGAAGTTTGAGAAGACCGCACTACCAATCGAGTGCACCGGTGCAGCAAAGATGTGCCTGGAACACAAAACAATTTAGACGGAGTATTCCATCAGTGCTGGAAATTAGCACCTCAAAATTGTGGCAATGTTTGAACTTCCCGTTATCTTCTCAGAAAAGATTTGACAGGACTTTTCAAAGAGTGTGAAGCAAGGCAAGAGTACATTCAAACATGCTTGTACTTAACAGTAACCTCGGCCACGTAGAGTTTTAACAGGAGAAAAGGCGACAGTGGATCCGCGCCAACTTGGAGTTCTGCCCTACTTGACTCGGTATCAATGTGCAAGGGAAAAAACTATGAAGGTTTTCACTTTTAAGGTGTTAAGATTACCCTCAGTTTGTTTAGTTTTGTTTCAGTATGTAGAAACAGCAACTTGAAATATCGTCAATATGTACATCAGCAACAGATAGAGCATATTGTACAAGCACTGAACTTCTCATCTCCCAGTTGCCGAACTTACAGCTCTTGAATGTCGTTGGAAACATTTGCCAAGCACCCTCTGAATGACTCATAACTTCCGGTACACCTCACACTTCCAGGAGTCGTCCTGTGACAGGTGCACGTCGGCTCAGCAGAACCCAACGTGAAAATAGCGGACACTATTATCAAGCCAGTGACAAAGCCGTGTCTCCGCTTAGAGCTGCCCATGATTAACCGAGGCGTTTCCAGCTCAAGGACAGATCCTGCGCAAACATTTCCCAGGTAGACATCTCACTTCTTTAGCTCAATGTACCTGTCTGATTTGAGACATGCCGTATGTTTGGAAATTAGCGCCGTGCGAAAAATAGCGCCTGCCCGAATTCATTGCCGCATGCAGTTTTCTGGCCAGAATGACCTGAAGTTCAAAACCATTCTAAAGCGCTTCGCGTGTATCAACGCACAAGCAAAGAGCTGCATGGCACTCAAGTGCACCGTACCGCTTTTTTGGCATAGAATAGGGCGGTGTTGCCTTTCATTATAACACAGCTAAGAAACATAAGGAGTGCTCATTCGTTGTCTTGCTTAACTATCGTTTTCTCTTGGTTAAACAATTCGACTTTACGTTCGCTGAAGGTGGGTGGGGCTGCTGACGGGCTATAAGACTATCTCAGACACTGAAGGGTTAGCGTTGCTATGGGAAGATGTCTGAAACGCAGCTGTCGTCCCACAAGAGACCAAAAACTAACTCTCTGCCTGAAGCGTCAGTTGGTTGGGGGAACATTAATTTAACGCAAACCCTCTCTTTAGTTATGAAGGATTTCTTGTGTACTATTCTGCCAAAGGATCTCCCATGCAGCGCAGCTTTAGGAAACAGCGCTCAGTACAGAACGGCTAGGTTGCTTGCCATGCTGTTTTGGGAAATCTCTCCCCCACGCGGGTAACACGCCTCCAGTATTACGGATCTGTCTCCTATTAAAGGCAAACGGAGAATTCGAGATGATTGCGCGACTTCGCAGTAATATCGCCATGCTCTCATGGCTGGCTAAGAATCATTTCGGTTTTTCTGCTGAGTAAAGTCGGCTGTCGGTCAAGATACAGCTTGACAACCGCCTTGGCAATTAAACACAATAAAGCGGCCTCGCAGTGAAAGGGTCTCCTTTACTCTGCTCTCTCTCTCTCTCTCTCTCTCTCTCTCTCTCTCTCTCTCTCTCTTTATTGAGAGCCATTGAATATGTTAGATTACTTAAGTTGCCATTGCACCTCTGTTACGGTGTATCCACGACTAAAACCACTTAATGTCAGCTCATAAAGGTTATTATCGCTGAGGAAACATTTCAATTCTCTGTCCCGGACCACACATCCCCTACACAAAAACGCGACAAACTTACCGTTGCAGTGAGGATCCTCGCCTTTCCAGACACGCTGATGGAATACAACACAAAGCCGCTGTCCTTGTCTGGGACCGAGGAAATGAACTAATCGCAAACACTAGTGCAGCTGTCCCGCCTGTTCTTCGCTGTAAATTTTGTGCCAGTTGAAGAAATGAATCGCGTTGCACTTTTGGGAAGCGACCATCCGCTGCGATTTCAACTTAGAAGGTGTTAAACCTTCAGGGCCTGCTAATGCTTCCGGATCGAGTCTCAAGTTGAGGATTTCGAGGTCACATCCCATTATTTATATTGTCAGACCTTACATAATCTGAGTAGACCTCCTTTGAAGTGCATTAACGCCTGCCACTAGTGTAAGTCTTGGTGCGGTGTTTGCAAGAAGTCACTCACTGACTCCTTATTTCCCTCTTTATGTTTGTCGTCGTTCACCCGCTGACAGGGGAATTTTTCTCAGGCGCTAATCGCGGACGCAGCACTCACTATAGTGCGAATTTTCAGGGGAGTACCCAGGAACTTACGCGGCATAAAGTGATAAGCTGTTTATTACACCTAGGGCAAGTCTATGGCTGGATTCATAAGTGCTAACGTTCAGTTCCTATAAAGAGTCTTGCAGGTCCTCTGAGAGGATCTACAAGCAGACTCCCTGGTATGGCTGAGGAATTCTTTGATCTGTAGGGAGGTTTCGCCGCAGTCATAGTACACTCCATTTTCGCAATTGTCATCTGCTTAAGATCTCTCATATCTTTGCCACGGTTCACTCACTGACTTATTTTTTTGCGTCTTTTAGTGCCGGAATTCGTTTCCGCTTACAAAACAATTCTTCTTCTAAACCAGTAAAAATTGTCGCTTGGAAAACACTTGATTATACAATCCGTCCTGTATACGTTACTGCAGCGCCTTCACTCGTCCCATTCGCCCTCATCAGCGGGAGGACAAGCTTTAAGAATCTCGATCGGGGTCATTATCATGATGCTTCGGTGCGGAGAGATTAAGCCCTCTTATTAGTTATAAGTAATAGCCGACGTATAAATCACCATGCTGGAGCCCTAGGGGTTTACGTTGCTGTGCGAAGGGGTCTACGAGGCGTCTCCCATAGCTGAAGATGCAAAAGGGTGACAGTCTGCAGCGTCATGCTATCAATAGGGAACATTAACGTACAAACACAACTGGCAAAACCTTCCCTTCAGCCATCATGAATTTCTTGCTTACCATTCGGCCAAGGGAACTTCCATACAGCGTAGGTGGCGGAAACAGCACTCGGGACAGAAGGGAATTGGTTCTAGATAGCTGTTTTGGGACATGGGGAGGTTGTCAAAATCCCTTTAGTGCGTTAAGAGCCTCTTAAGTCCTCAAGAAGTAGTTGCAATGGGTCGTGAAAATAACACCGTTATTTCGAGGTAGTTACGGCGCACTGCAGGACATGCTAAGCCTTCGAGAAGATTGACATACAGTATCTCATTCGTTTCCGAACAAGAATGAACAGTCGTGATTTCAGACTTTTGCGCTCCAGTCAGTGGAGCCAAAAAACAACCAAAGCACCCATCAGTCTAAAGTGTTTTTTTCGGCTTTCTCTGAACAAACTTCAGCGTTATACATCGAAGTGGCAGCCGGACATTTCTACAGCATGGCCAGTGCAGAGCATTTGATAGAAGACTTAGGCCTCTTGATTGTGTTGACTGGAGTGCACCGTAAGTGTGGCTAGAGAATAGAAGGGCGTGGTTGTCACGTGCGCAATGCTGAACACTTTCTGCACTGGCCAAAGGCCATCATCAGAATAAAAATGGAATTGAATGTTAGCAGCTGAAGGAGAGCGGCGAACACTTAATTAATGAAAGCTTCTTCCCAGGAGAAAGGGGACCATCCATAGACTTAATGAAAGGTTCTCCCCGGGAGAAAGGGGACCATCCATACTTAAACTCATAACCCACACAAACACACCGATTGCTCTATCGTAACCAACTTGAGCTACCCGCAAGACAGTCTCAAGCGCATTAAAAACATCTTAGGTGTGTTTTCCGGTATGTCTGTAAAATCGGCTGCCCATCAACAGCTAGCTTGATAACCGCCTTGGAAATTAAACACAACAAAGCCAAGCATTGAAAGGGAATTATTTACCCTGGCATTGATCCTTTGTCGGAAAACCATGGAATATGTTCGATAAATAGAGCTCAGGTTTGCCATTATACTCCTTGTATCGGGTTTTCCACTAAGGCCACTTATGGTTGAGGTCACAACAGTTATTATCGCCGGTGAAACATTTAAAATCTCTATCTCGGACCACACCATCACCTCCACAAGAAGGTGATCACTCACTGTTGCAGTGATGATTCTTGGCTTTCCAGACACGCCAGACGCTGCTAATGCTAATCGAATCTCAAGTTGAGGATTTTGAGTTCAGAGCCCAGTATTTGCATTGCCCGTCCTAAAACTGAACATCATCTTCTTTGAAGTACGTTAACGCCTGCCACTAAATCTGCGTGCGGCTTTTACAAGATGTCACTCACTGACTGGTCCTTTCCCTCTTCGTGTTTGTCGTCGTTCCCCCCGCTGACATGGGGAATTTTTCTGAGGTGCTGAGTTGCGGAAGTAGCACTCGCTATAGCCCGATTTTTCGGGGGACTCTTCGGGAACTTACTCGGGATGAATTGATAAGGTGTTTCACCTTGGGCGAGTCTGTGGCTAGGCTAAGGCAGGTGGCATGGCCCAGTGGAGGGCTCGCAATTTCTCCGGTGCATGTATCTGATGTATCGCATCAGGCCAGAATGCACACTGAAGGATGCCATTTAATCAGGAAAGAAGCATTTCCGTGCAGAAATAAAAAAGGCGCAGGACTGTCCCTTTCAATGTTGCAAACAAACAGTACATGCAGTGTGTTGAATGTGTATCGAAAGGTGCGAATGCACAGCTATAACACAACCAGTCGCTCAACAGTTAGGTGAGAAGAGCTACCAATTAAATTAAATGGGGTAAAACGTGCGTTACTGTGTTTCCAACTTTCCTTATAGGAACGCTGGTAAAACGGAGGGGTGGGGGCAGAGCTGACAGTTATAAGCAATAATGCATTATTACTAGTATATTTCCTCTCAATTACTTCTGGTGCGCTCGGCCAGCGGAAAAGTCCACTCCCGTTCCTAAGTAATATACGACCGCGTGTCCTTTTCCTCTGTTCCCGAAATGCATCCGGGGACTCAACTTTGCAAAGAACAGTTCGTGACAGCTGTCCTGGCTGGCACTGTGATTGTCCACAATAAATTCGTCAGTGTGGGCTTTAATTATTGCCCTTGTTCGGTGGAATTTCTAGCAGCACGAATGTCTTTCCTCAGCATGTCCTGGAAGCGGTCAGATATCCGTCTGAACTCGATCGATTCAATAAGCCGTGTAATGTCGTCCTCGAATGGCTTAAGTTCCTGGATTTGAGGGGGGCATTTCCTGCTCTTGAATCCAAAGCCGTCGCAAACGCTATCGTCTTCGGTCAGTTCTTGGCCTCTCAAAAAGAAAAACGCGCGCCATCTCATACGTTTAACAACCCTCTTAACTTGCTCAATCAACCTCTTTCTATACGCGTTGGCTGTTGGGATCGGGATGTTTTTCAGCGAGTAGCTAATGTTAGGAGAATCAGGCAGTGCTCCCGTCGTCGCCAGGCACTGCATGCAAAGGGTTTGTTGGAGCTTATGGTATTATTGTTATAGTCCCCACTGTGGCAAACTGTGTCTTGGCGTAACCATTCTCAAGCATGTCCCAATGGCTCTAGCGATGGCCTACGCAGCGTTCCAACTCTTAGTCGCGTCTGTGTGCTGCTGGTGTCAGGCTGCTTGAGTGTCAAGGAGAGGAAAGCAAACATACTCCGCCACATTCTCGCACATTTCACTGAACGGCTCCCCAGTGACAACGGAGTTTACTCTTGCTTGATATTTATATAATAGAGCTGTTTGACACACGCTGCAAACAGTCAAGCTACTGTAATACATTCAGCTCATTTGCATTTATCTACAAACTAACGTGCGTTGACCTCTCAGATTTTGTCATGTATTATTGCTCGTATTTGTACCTTTCAGTTGCGTACGACAGACGCGCCCTGTCACGTCAATGTTTCTGTTTAGTTTTAGTTATCCTTCAAGCCTAAAAGCCTTGAGCAGCAGCTCTGTTCTCTTCACCAACACTGTGGGGCTGAGTAAATGTTCGTATAGTTAACGTTACAAATATTTGCACCTACCCTTTGTCTTTCGCGTTTCGCATTTTGAAATTAAATTCAGAGTGACATACGGTCTGGAATTACTAATACGCTCTTTGGTGGCTTCATACAGCAAGAAATAAGGCGATTCTCTTCAAGGTTGGAATAGATGGCTCTGGGTCCATGGTGCATGCTCTGTCGAATAAATTTCCCTTGCCACGGGAAGGTGTTCATGGTTTGCCCAATCTGGATGAGTACGATGTCGTGCTGGTCACATTCGCCAAGGCTTTCCCTCCTGGTGATAGGATTAACTATGTCATCCAAATGACAGGAGAGCGAGGTGTAGATGGCAAATTGGCACTGTTAATGCATGACACAAGAGCACCATCGCAGCTCTGATTCATCTTCTTCTGGATTATTCGATTAGCACTCGAGTAGATGAGATTCTGCCATGCAGATCTGATGAAATCCCGAAGAGGAATGGACGAACGTAATTTCTGTCAACAAAGGGTAGTGAAATGTATGGGCCGAGAGAGCAAAGTGGTTAGGTACCAACGATGAGCATCCACAGCCATGCGAAGCCTGCTAATCTCCCTTACGCTGCTCTGCGCTATGTCATTTGTCAAGGCGACAGAAACTTTTCTGCAACTGGCCATAAGTACCTAGAGGCTTTACAATGATGAGCGGGAGGATATCTTTTGCAAGAAATTTCAACGGGCCCGGACAGTGTCTTCCTCTGTCTCTGTGTCTTAGATAGAAGCTAACGTAGAAGTCCATTGCGGTCAGAACTTGTCACTTACTCTCCGAATGTGCACCTATACACAATGCGTCATAAAGTAGACAATTTGTCAACACGCTGAAGCGGATTCTTCCCAATGAAATACTACTACAGCCAATTACTGAAGCATATCCCTTACTACCATACTTGCACGTATTATTACAGGCGATCACACCGTTTACTGTGGAGTAACTTGAAGTTAGGTGAGGAAGCTTGAGTAATTTTTCAAGGAGAGTAAAGTGCTGTAAAGTAGCATTAGTCATGACAGCATCACGCCTCTCCAGATTGAATCTGTTTGTTTCTCGGCAATCTTTCCCTTCTAGAGGCCCAAACAGCGTCGGCAAGGCTGAAAGGATTTCAATACAATAGTTCAGCTCGCAGCACGCGTTATGGCAGGATCAGCTGCGGGATTATTGCCTTGAGTGTGTGATTTTCGTTTGTTTTACATGTCATTGCGTCATTTGCCTGTCACATTTCCAGTTCCATGCAGTCCGTCTCTGATTTATGGATCGTTGTGTAGTATTTGTAACTTCAATCCCATCTATGGTGACTTCGCTTCCTCGCAGCTCGTCTTGGTGAGCCGCAGCCGAGGTGGAGCACCCAAGGGGCGGATATAATTTTGGAACGAGCGAGAGCGAGGACGAGCTCGAGGAAAACCTTAAGGTCAAGGTGAGACGGAACATGAGGGATTCGAAGTAACGACGGCTTTAGACAACTTGCGGACAATGTAGAAACAGACGAATTGGCAGCCAGCTGGGCAACGTTAATAACTGCCGGGTAATTTAAGACCACAGTTTTCGGTTCAAACGGAGAGTTACAAACAGCGAACGACGCATCATCGACGAGCGCGTTCAATGCGACCGCCTTCACTGACAGCTGGCGACGAATGCCTAACGACTTGCCTGGGAACTACCGCACTGGTACAATTGGTGTGAACTTATGTACCAGTGTCAGCGCCGCTGACCCATCTGTTACCTACAGAAGTGAACTGTCAGGTTCTATGACACTGCCAGTCGCACAGTTAACATTGCCTGCAGGGGCCAGAAATTTATTTCCGTTGCAGGCGATAGCGATGTCAGGTAATTCTCAAGTAGCAGTTTACATTCGCTACCAACGCTGAAGATTTTGTCTATTGCTAACCTACCGTTGCACTTTTCGGCCATTCATATTCTTAAATTTTCCACACAGGCCACAGAAATTAAAATTTGGCATGGCGATTGAAATGTTGCATTTTTCAATTTTTATTTTTTCAACTGTGCAGAGCATGTTACACGTGCAGCTGGAGACCAACCGAATCGAATGAGCGAATGCGCTTCCGAGTGCTTGCGGCTCACCGCGCCGATGTCATGCACTTTTCGTCTCCCAACCATTCACACACCGTGAGCTCCGTTACCTGGTTACGCACAGTCAAGCCACCTGTGGTCATGGCCACGAGGCCGAGGGAGCATGCATATCGTACACGTTGTGGTCCCTTTCAGCGTACAGCCTAGGGTAAGCTACAGGTTGCAAGAGCAATGAAGGAGCAGGCGCGTGATTACACGTTGGGTTCAACTTGAAACGAGGCCAAGGGCATGTTTGACCCAAAGAGTTAACGGCAAGGAACACAAGAGGCTACACTGCCTCTGGCCGGCTATTTAACAGCAATGTCAGCGAGCTTATTAAAGTGCACACAGTTTGGCTGATTCTATCGGGTGAACGCAAATGCAATGAGAGCGGTAGCTGCGTCTGTGAGTTTTACTTCCGAACTTGAAAGGTTGGGAGACGAAAAGTGCATGACCGACCATCAAGCTGCCTGGGCCGCAAGCAATCGCATTGCAAGCACATTCGTTGGTTTGATTCTGTTGATCTCCAGGGCGTGTAATGCCACGTGTAACATGCACAGTACGGTTGAAAAAATCAAAATTGAAAAATGTATCACGGAACTAAAAACAATACCCAGGCTCAGAGAAACAAGCAAGGAGACGTCGAAGTTTCAGAAATGTGACTGAAGAGAGGAAAAAAGCAGAAGATTCAGAGGAAGTAAGAACAGGGGAATATATGCTATAGAAGCGAGAAGTACGCAAGGAAGACACAGGTGTAAAAGAAATGCAGGTGCTGAAATGGTGTGAAACTAAGAATCAAACAAAGAAAGCTTGCACGTGTACTGTCAGCAACAAAATGTAAAGTTTTAATCGCCATGCCAAATTTTGGTTTCTGTGGTCTATGTGGAAAAATTAAGATCAGAATGGCCGAAAAATGCATCGGTACTAACCACGTGTATAGTGAGAAACTTCGGGCCGGAAACGCAGTTACATCCACACAACAAAATGGAATAGGGGCGGTGACTTCACGTCATGCTTCGAATGCTACGGAGATGTCGACGGCAGGAGTTAAATGTTACAGCCACTATCAATCTGACTTTTCACAGTCCAGTGCAAATTTAAAGGCCGGAGCCAGTCACGCAGCTGTATTCAGCCAAGTCCTTACAACCGACCGTCGACCAAATGGACAACTACAGGCGGTTTGGCGAAAAAGCCACGTCCTTGCAACCGCCGGCCGTGCCAACTGTGAGCTATTGGAGGGTTGAGGTAAGAACGCTATCTTCAGAGGTGCAAACGCAACCGTTGGTCGAACCAACCACCTGTATGAGCTACGGTCGGGTTTGCACAACGTTACCTTCAGTGGCGGAGAGTCAGCTGCAGGTTTTGTGCAGCCGCAGGTTACACCACCTGTGAGTAGCAATCATGTTGAGTCTACAGGCATGCACATCCCAATAAGCGCTAGTTCTACATATCTCATATTCTTCAGAACTCGATGTGGCACCAGTCAACTTTACTCGACAACACTGACGAAGCTATTGGTATGCCACGAGTGCGGGCCATTTCAATACCACTAATTTTTGGAGACAAGAAAGCCTTTCCTTCAGGGAAAGCTGCCTTCAATGTTTGCTTCGACAACACGAATGTTAAAGCAGAAATGAAACTTCTCTATCTACATCAATTTCTTCGAGGCTCAACCAAGCCAAACCAGCTACACCACGTGCTGTCGATACTAGAATAGGAATCGCGGCGTCTGCCTCACCTGGTTAAACCTCTGTTAGGTTTTTCTGATCAAAATTGATTTAATCAATCAATTTTATTTCAAAGAAAAATTGATTTTAAAGAAAGCTTGATTTAAAAATTATTTCTTTAATTACTTTTACTTTTAAATCAATTTTATTTAGAAATAAAAGTAATTTACGAAATAAATTTATTTTGATATTTATTGATATATATTTTTTGCAAGGATTGCCGAATAGTTAGAGACTAATTCAAAGGTTTTCCTATAACGTGTAACGAGTATGCGTAGTAGCGAACTACAGCGCGTCAGGAAAGACCAAAGTTAAACTTGCCAGATGAGAAGTGATCGTCAAGACCCTTGAGGAAAGTTAAACGGGAAGGGTCAGATGTGACAGAGGATGGAAGAGCGTTAAAAAGAGCTATTGTTGCAGGAAGAAAATTGGTAAGACAATGTGTAGTGCGACACAAAGGAAAAGTAATAAACAACTTGTTTCGTAGAGAGTAAGAAGTGCGAGTAGAGGCAGTCGGTGGAAGCTGAGAAGTTAGCTTGGGAGGCCCTTTGCCCTTTGCCATGAAGTAAGTCCCGCAGTAGAAGGAGCTTGAAGCGGCGACGGCGCCATGCTAGCGTTGGCCATTGGATCAGGCGCAATATTTCGACGTTATGTCGTGACCTCCGAGAGCAGCGCAAAATCGCACGAGCGATAGCCAGCTGTGCTATTTCGAGGGCAACACCGCATTGTCCCATACTGGAGATGCGTACTCCAGGGCTGGACAAACCAGGCCCACGTACAGCCTTTTAATTTGGCGATATCAGCAGTTCCAGGGCGACGGGCAAGGCGCTTGACGACAAACATTGAAGATGTTTGGTGCTGAAGTAAGGAGTTGATGTGGTCAGACCATGTCAACTTACTGTTTAGTTGTACGCCAAGGTGACGAGTGCTGGACACAAAAGGATTTGGAGACGAGTGCAGGGTTAAGACTGGATGAGAGGTGTCTCGTTGACGGTTCTGTTGACGACGCTTAAATTTAAAGATTAGACGCGATGACTTGCTTGCATTAAAGTCAGTTCTCCACTCAGTTGCCCATTCACTTAGTGAACAAAGATCTTTCGCAAGGCGGCAGCTGCAACTACTGCCAAGGTCTGACGACGAGACACCTGCACAGAGGTCATGCAAAAGAGTATCGTCAGCGAACATGGCCGTGGAAGACGAAGCAACACTTGGCAGATCGTGACAGAAAATTGTAAACAGCAGCGGCCCAAGCACAGAACCTTGGAGAATCCCCGCGGAAATACTGCGCAAGGAGTGAACCGTCACCATCGTTCGTGAATACTTCTGCCACCCAAATAGCTGTTGAATCAGTCAAGCTCGAGTCCTTGAAGTCACACACTGCAAAGCTTCCGAAGGAAAAGCGAATGATTCACTTTGTTTAATGCTTTCGCCATGTCCAAAAAGCACGCATGCACACATTTACCACGATCGAGAGCTATCTCCCAATCATCGACCTCAGATAGAAGCTGCCAAGTTGCGGATCTCTTTGGCAAGAAGCCGAATTGTTCGTCCGGAATGGCATTGTTGTTAAGACAGTGAGACTGTAACTGCTCAAAGCATTCAAACACTTTAGATATATATGGGAGCAAAGTAAAAGGGCGGTAAAATTTAGGATCGCACCGGTTTCCTATGTGTTTACAGATGGGAGTTACTAAACCATTAGGAAAAGCCATTCACGCCGGAAGAATCATAACCAATCATTTTCTCAGTCACTTTATTCCAGCTGGGAGCGCACAGCGGACTCGGAACTGAGATGAAAAAGCACCTAGCTGAAATGAAAATCACACGATCATAACCGCTCGACCAATCCGTCAGTTAAAAAAAGCCGGCTTTATGGCGCGCTTTGTGACGTTCGCTCGACACGATCCGATATCCACTGCGCGAGACGCTACGAAGTGACTACGATACTGTAGCCTACTTTCGCAATGACCTGAGCCAGGCCCAGGATTTATATTATTATACTTCAAGAAAGGCCATTCACGCCGGAAGAATCATAACCAATCATTTTCTCATTCACTTTGCTCTGGCTGGGAGCGCGCTGCGATTACTACAGAAGAAAGAAGCAAGAAAGACTCGCTCAAGTGTAGTATAATGCAAGCAGCATTCTTTTTTATTTCCATAGAAATGAAAAACATAATTCATTTATAAAATAAAAGGAACTTAAAAATATATTGTACATAACTAAATATGCTTTCTGAAAAGCAAACCAAACGTTATTTTCATAAACGGGCCGTAGAGCTCGGTGTGAAGGATCGTGCGAGGATGAATAAAAGGAATTGATTACAGCTATTAAGCCAGCAAGCACAAAGCAAACCAGAAGAGGCCAATGAGCTATAGTAGGTGTGAAATGTCGCTCTAGGATGAAACTGAAAACAGTTACATGTATTAAATAATGAACCATGTTTCCAGCGTAACCTCTCGGCTGGGGCTGTCAAAGCAAATTCTAGAGCACGGTGATCAGTTGCAACAAAAAA
>JAOWAW010112179.1:0-13553 GCA_028565695.1 Nicola tetela
TCTTCTTCTTCTTCTTCTTCTTCTTCTTCTTCTTCTTTTTTTTTTTTCTTCTTCTTCTTCTTCTTCTTCTTCTTCTTTTTCTTCTTCCAATGGATTGCTTTCATATTTGATTTCTTTTCTGCTGAAAAAAAAAACGTGGGAGACTTTCTCAAGGAATAGATTAGTGTTGTGAAAGAGCTCAGTTATTGCTCCTGGATGGAAGCAATATCCCTTGCCCCTCTTAGAAGGTTCATTAACGATTGATCACCATACACATTTTAGACATAGAGATATCTGATAAGCTTAGAGGAAGCAGACTTTCTGAAAAGAACAGTGATGTGTGTCTGCAAAGCCCCAAATTAGCCTGTATTGGCTGTGGCTTGATAGGATGCGGGTGATATCAGTAGAGGCCCTTCAGATAGGCTGGCTTGTTTTTGTGCTGCTCGAGGAGATTGGGGAGGTGGACCTGTTCTGTGAGCAGTGTAGCTCATGATCACTAGATTGAGTCACAAAACGCCCACATGCCTTCTAAACACCAGGATAGTTGTAGCATTTTGTTGTGCATGTGTGCAGTCCAGTACTTGAAACATACTAGAACACAATGCATGTCTGTACCATACAAAGATTTTGAAACACATGGTGGAACATCTGCCAATTGTGTGGAGAGGCATCAGCCATATGTGTAAGTCTTATCCTACTGATGGATGTTGTGCAATGGTGTTGACTTGATTCAATGTTTTTGTCTGTTTTCAACAGGTGGCATTATCCAGCATCACTGTGATAGAATTAGCCCTGGTATGCACAGCGTTCTTTTAGTTGGATATGACACAACAGGTATGAACTGGCGTGATGTATGTGTTTTGTATGTCTGTATGGGTTAATGTATGCATATGTGTTGGCGTTTGTGTCTGTTTACTTATGTGTATGTGTAAGTGTGTGTATGTGTGTATTGGCCATGGGTTGCTTAAGCACTGTGTGTCCACACATGCATGATTCTATGTCTCTTTCTATTCATGCATGTGCTGATAGTCTTACAAGCTTACTTCTCATAGAGTCTTTGCAATGTTTCCATACACGCTTTTAAGGTAAGTCAATCACAGGCAATTCTGAAACAGAACTTCGCTGAATGATGTTTTTATGCAAAACCTGACAGCTCAAATAGTTGATTTGTTTATGCATCTCTCCAGACAGACCAGTCAGTTGACTACAATAGGGAGATTTAGGTAATGCATTTGTAGCTACACGTGCATGGTGCGTTTCTGTGTAAACAACCACTTTTTGTTTTGCTGCCATTTTCATTTCGGTCATCAAATCCTGTCATGTTTGGTACCGTTGGAAAGCCACTGCTCTAGGTTTTCTGATAGTCTTTTCTATTTGCTGCTACTGGATTCCTTCTCGATGAAAGCTTCCATGAGAGATGATTGGTTGATCACCTATTCTGCAGCCAATCAGCATTCTCCGGGCTCAATGGTTGTCACCAACCGTCACCTACTTATTATATAACTGTAGTAACAACTGTCCTTGTGGCCAGTGACCTCATGGAGCTTATCAATCCTCCTGGAAAGAGATGCTGCCTAGCTATTCTCAGTGACCAAAGCAGGTGAAAAGACTCTGGATTGAAGCACGAGGCTGTGTACTCATGGATGATAGCATGGGCATGCTAAGCTATGACACAGTAATAGCCATGAGTTGCAAGGAGACGGTCGAAGAAAACGTTCACTATCATGGCTTACTGCTCTTTAGACAATCACAGCTTAATTTTGATCTAAATTTAAGTTCTGCTCTTACAACTTTCTCCATTTACCTTTCCTCTCCTTGGACATACTCTCAAATTGAATAAATCTGAATAAATCTTGCAAAATGTCCTCCAGAAGTAAGAGGGTCTAGAGAGATTTTAGGATGACAGGTTGTTCCACATCAACAATTTGAAATATTGCTCTTACAAAAAGTTGAAGAAGAGCTGCCTTTTTCAACAAATCCAGGTGGCAACACGAAGCAATCTTATTTTCACACGAGAGTCAATGTATGGGTAGTTGTTCTGATACACACCATACATGTGGCACACATGCTGATTCTCAGTCAGCGCTACCATCATTTAGAGGTTTAGCTGACTTGTAGTTGTACATAGACGGGTGTGAGCAGTCACGTGAGTGTGGTCTCCATAGAAATTTAATGGCCGCCAGGTAGGTTTACTTAGGCAGGTGAAGCTAGCTACACATTCTGTAGCACCTACAGGCTTGAAGTTTGAACACAAACCTGTGGAGCTGAGCGGAACAGATTGTCATACCCAAATCGATACTGGTGTTGGTGTTAACAGGTCTGACCGTCATGTAAATGTTTGCTAAAATTCCCTTATGACACATGAGGAGTATGCATTGGTTATTGGCTGAGAGAAAAGTTTGCTAAACATCTCATTAATTTTTTTTGTGGTTACATGCAGGTGACATTCCTTATTGGATAGCACAGAACAGCTGGGGCACTGCTTGGGGGGAAAGCGGATTCTTCCGTGTTGAAATGGGCAAGAATATGTGTGGTGAGTGTGGCTGATGCTTCTTGGTCTTTCCAGCAGTGATTGAAACATGTTTGGTGATTAACTGGGAAGTAAGTTGTCTGGATTTTAAGGTAACCCACACTCTTTCTGATAATTCAAGTTTCCTTTAAACTTAAAGGGAGCAGTGAGCTGAAAGTGGTAGACCTTACTAGTTTCTAGCTCAGCATTTTGTCACTTAGCTTGTCTAATGGGTGCCAAGATATTTTCTTTCCACTTCCAACCGAGCATATTTTCTTGTTGGTTTGTCTGGTTGAGGGTGGCTTTTGTGTTTAAAAAAGTGGCGATATGGATAGTGGCAGAGAGTGAGAGGCAAGAGAAAGTGAGGACTGTGTGTGGCTTTGCTCTGAATGCACATCAACTCTTCTGCAGGAATTGGCCAGCGAGTGGCGTACCCGTTTGTGTGACCGTGGGTCAATGTGCCATTGCTGGGCACATCCACTTGGCACCGCTTGTCGGCTATTTATACGACCAAGACTATATTGGTTCCTTGAGCTGTGGAATTTTAATTCAAACACTGACTGACATTTGATTTCAGCCGAACTCTTACAGATCTGACTCATCCACTTTGAATGAGAGAAAGGCTCTAAAATGTGGTAATTTTGAGTTGTTTTACTACAGGGTTTCTTTCGTACTTTTTTTGCAAGTTTTTGGCCTGTTTATCATTTCTTTTGTCAATCATGAAGTTCCTGAAGTGAAGCTACGTTAAAACTACTTTGATCTTGATGACTTGAGCTTTGCTGAAAAATAGGATTTGATAAGATGAAAAAGCTGATAATCTTGTAAAGTTCTAACTTCTAATTGAGGTTCATGAACATAGCTTGTGGTCTAGTATTGTGTGTGGTTGGCCCATTCTTGCATGGCTCGTTTGCGAAGGAAGTCCTCTGTGTCTCTCTGATGCTGCTCGTGCTCTTCCATTGCTAGTTCTTTCTGCCTCTGGATACTGGCATTGCGGATTTTCAGTTGGTGGCGTTGCTGTGCAGATAAGCGCTCTTCCTTCAGTTGCTGGTCCAGTTGCTGTTGACGTTTTGTGATGCGTTGTTTCCGGCCATCCTGTGATGCAGAGAGGGCGGGAGAGAGAGAGAGAGAGAGAGAGAGAGAGAGAGAGAGAGAGAGAGAGGGAGAGAGAGAGAGTTTACCACAACAAATCATTTTCTTTGTTTATTTTTGTTTGTGTGGAGTTCATTATCTCTGTATCGCTGTATGCGAGTGTGTGTTATTCAGTGCAAATGTCTACCTGAACCTGTTGTTGCCGCTGTTGCCATTCGGTGTTGGCTGCAATGCGTTGTTTCTCTCTTTTCTCTGCCTGTTGGCGTTTCTGTGACAATCTCAGTCTCTCCAGTGCCACAACCTCATCCTCCTTCTCCACAGAGCCCTGTGAGTGGAGACGTATAAATGAGAGGGGTGAGGCTGACATGTTTCAAAAAAGGACAGGTTCTTGTGCAGCTCCTGCCCAGCATTTTTGTACTGTACTTGTGTGGAGTTATGTTGTGCCTATTGGATGCAACAGGGGATCACAAGAGTGGGCTGTTGCAAGGATGTTCCTAAACTAGTTTTGGTTTCATTGAGTAGTTGTGCCATCAGACTCAACTAGCATTCTGGCAAATTGTTAATCAAAATGCGCAGCAGAATGCTTCTTTGCTGCATGGTGTACTAGTACTGTCTTTTGTGTGGACTTGATAACATGGCCATGTGCTGAACGGTCTTACAGTATCTCAATGCTTGATTTGCACCTTGGCAATCCAGCCTGCAAGCCAGATGCCAGTTTTGTGAAAACATGTATTTCTGTTCCATGGGTACATGTATTCAGGTTAGTTGATGCAGCCATTCTATGAGGAGTAGAGTGTCACACTTCTCACCTTAGGTGAAGGAAGCCGTCGCAATGGTGCACGCTGCTTTACCTGTTCATCACGATCATGCTGCTCTTGTGCTTCAAGTGCTCTTCTGTTGTACTGCTCTCTGTCAGATCAATAGGCAGAAGAGGACAACAGCAAAGCTTTACATGACTCATACCTACATGCAGCTTTTGAAAAAAAAAAGTGTTGGGAAGTTTATCCTTGGTTTCCATGGCGGCAGTAACTATAATCTGCATGTACCTTTTCAACACCATACGTTGGTCTTCTCGGTCTCTGAGAAACTGCTGTGCTTCGTGGAAATGAGCTTCGCGTTGCTGTTGTCGCAGAGAACGCGCATTCACAAATGAATCAGTTTGCTCCTCAAGATCATGCAGACGTTCCTGGTTCAGAGAAGAAAGCAATCACACAGGCTACACACTTAATTGCATGGTTTCCAAGATTTTGCACAAGTCAGCCATCTTAAAACAGGTATAGTGGATATTGTTGAGCTTCTACTCTCTTGGTGTGTATCATCTAACTTGTCTCTTCTAATCCTGTGTGAACTCTGCAACTATCACCCACCTGTTGCTTCACAAATGTTGGATGGAGAGGCTTTGGAGTGTTGGTCAGTTGGCTGCTGTAGGCATGCTGCACTGATGACTGCAAGTGAGGTGGGCTTGTTTGCAAGTGACTGTGGCCTGCTAACTTGGGAATATTATCAACATGACTGGGAGTTTGTTGCAGCGTTATTCTTCCCGGTGCTGTACTTGGTCTGTTTCCCCAGTATTGCCATCGCTGACTACGTGATTCTGCCGCACGAGTTTGTGCTTGTTTTTGCCGTTCTGCTGTCCCAGAGAGACGCTGCTCGGCAGACCACGCTGCTGTAGGGGTGAAAGTCTCTTGCACGCGAACAATGTCACGTGTTTTTTGTCCTGCGGCAAACCCCGCTGCAAACCCGGCCTGGTATTCTGCAGAAACGTTGAGGAGTTGCCCTGGATCAGGCACTGGCTCAGGCCAGTCAGGATCATGGTCAATTATGTCACTCACAGTTTTTGTCCCACACTCACGATCAGCCAAAGTTGTCTGCTTCCAACTGTCATCAGACTCTTCAGATTCACTGACTGTGACCCCATTGTGATCCTGTACAGGTGGATCTGGGTGCAATGGAGGTGTCATTGCTGGAGTTACAGCTTCATGGTTGGGAACTAATGTGCTTGGACTCTGTGCCATTTCAATGCCCCAATCTGGCGTATGGTGATCGGAAGATGGCTCAGATGGCACAGTGCTTCTTGAAGTCGTTGCCATTTCTTGGTCAGCTGAGGGCTGGGTGGCCTGTGGATGAGGTTTTCTCTTGTCAAGCATGGCTTCAACTGCTCTCTCATAGCGTGATGCAGAAATATGGACAATGCGATGTGCTTCAACTGTGCTTAGCTCCCCATGGTGTTGCGCAACAAGAAACTGAACTCCACCATCATGAGCTTCATTGATCTGCCGTAGCACAGTTGCAGGTACAAATCTCATTGAGTGTTTTTTACGCGGAACAAGAATACGGTCAGTGATACCAACAGGAAGACGACGAGCATCATTGAATGACAAGAGGTCACCCAATGCAGTCACTTGACCTTGTGGGGTCTTGTGCTTTGGGGAGGAGCTCCGTCTGCGATCCCGGTCTTCATCAAAGAGGACAATGACACGATCATTGTCAATCTGCAGACACACAAATGACACACATCATGGCTGTAGTGTTCTCATATTACACAATAGCAACATTTGTGCTTGCTGCTTAGATCGTCTTCCAAGCTCGCTCAGATACAAGGCTACTTTTTAGAAGAACATGACAATGGAGTATCACTTTCTAAGAGATTTGCAGTAGCTATGCACTTTGGTACCGCGAAGCTTATGAATGTCTCACCTGCTCTTGGACATGGCCAAGGCAATAAAGGCCATTTTCATCAGATTTGGCGAGCACTCGAAGACCTTTGATGAAGTCAGCTGCTGCTGGTCTTGCCGGTTGGCTTTCTGCCACCTGAAGACCGTCGACAGTGTCTCCTGCACCGGCATCAGCAACAAATGTTTTGTGGAATGTACCAGCTGCTTCCTCTGTGTGAATAGGGCTAAGATGTCGAGCACTAACGCCATTTGTAGGTGTTCGTGGAGTGGCATTTAGAATATGATACCGCCCAGTTGGACTGGTGGACCTCGAAGCTGTTGTACGGAAGTCCACCAACACTTCTGCAGCAGATGGCCCCTGCCGCTCGCGGGGGTCAGGTAGGCGAACCCGACGCACAGAGCCAAAACTGCGCCTTGCCAGCTCCGAATAGAAGTCCAACACTCTTTGGGTGGACTCCTGCGAGTTAGAGTCACTACGCCAAGTAGCTGCGATCCTGTGCACAGGGTCTGCGCCATCATCAGGGCACACGAGAATGACGTGAATTGGCTGCAGCGAGCAGTTCCAAGTACTGAGCCTTCTCAACAATTCCCGACTTCCCCAGTCGCTGGGAGAACCGTCTGTTAGCAGATAGAGAGCCTGACTGCAGCTGTCGCCTAGAGCTGCCGCTAAACCATCTGCAAGGTTCGACGTAGCACTGCACCGCAAACTCTTCAGCCAGCCAATTGCACTTTGAAGGCGGTCCAACGTTAACTCCACAACTCTGGGTTGCCATCGCCTTGCAACCGTGTCAAACGCCAGAAGATTTAAGCGTGGAGGAGCAAAGGGCGCTCGTGAGCAAGCTTGGAGCCACTGCTGCAAGCTGTGCCGCACATGACTCAAGGCATGGTACATCGACGCCGACGTGTCAACAGCGATGGTAAGTGACGGTTCGCTCACGGGTCCCAGAAGGGACGAGTAAAATGCCGAACTGGTTTCCATCAAAATATGAACTCCACTATACTTGCAAGGAATTCGAATAAGGTTGTTTTCGCCATCTCTCTAGCTCTCTTTTTCTGAGAAACTTGAGCCCTTGTCTACGTCCCCGTCGCAAGAGTCAGCCACGCATGATAGATAATGAAACGTTACTGGGCTTCGTTTTCAAGGCAGGGCAGTCAGGCAGAGCGCTCGCAGAGGATCCCGGCCGCCGGGATTTCAAAGTGCCCCGAGAAGCGTCGCTAAGCGTCAAAGTTGTCATGACGCACTGCCATGGCAACCATGTCCCAAAAGTTGGTATAATACTGGTAATGCTAGCGACGAGTAGAATGCGAAGCTAGCTAGCTGTTTTAAAAGTTCACCCGCTATACTTTTAATTAAGGAATTCGGATAAGGTCGTTTTCGCCATCTTGACCTATCCGATTTATGTCTTTCGGAGAATACATCTACACGTACAACCTCGAGTCGCATACTATAATAGTATGTCTTCATGGCAAGAATCAGCCACGCATGAGAGCTCCACGCTTGATCGATAATGAAACGTTACCAGTGGGCTTCGTTTTCAAGGCAGAGCAGTCAGGCAGAGCGTCAGCAACGGTTCCTGGCCACCGGAGAGCTTTGACGCATCTAGGAGTCGTCGCTAAGTTGTTATGACACTTTGGCATGGCAAGCTCTAGCCAGCTCCTGAAAATTGAAATACCGCATTTCTTCGAACAAACGCCGCCCTCGAATAATCGCCACATCGCCAGGGCAGATATTTTAATGATTGATTATTCGAAGAAATACGGTCCTAGCATAATGATAGTAAAACGAGTTATGACGTCACCCTGAGTCCTAGGCCTGCAAGCAGTTGTCATGGTTCCTCGGACCTTAAATATGCAGCAGATCCCCTCCGTAGGACTCCTGCGGAGTCGCAACGCTACAGAGTGAGCCCGGTTGCTTTGGGAAGGGCTGTATAACAGTTCAGTCGCCCGCACGAAATTTTACATATCACTGCGTCTAACACAGTATTTCACAACAACACAATGGTGGGGTCTGGTCTGGGAGGACTATGTCACGGCACTTGACCTAACCGACGAGTGATTTAAAAATTATGCACAAAATGTATTGACTTTTCGACATCATCGGCGACTGGCTTAGATTGGGAAATCTAGAATTTCATTATGAAAATAAGCAGCAAGCTTGAAATGAAAACGGAAAATTTCTTCAAACAGAATCAATCAACGATCAGGTGTTAGGGCTATAGAGTCTCTAGCTATCATGGCTTCTAGTAGAACATTTCCAGAGCACCAAATCTGGGTCCGAGGCTCGATCCGCAGCTGCATGCAGTGAGGGCGAAACTCAAGTCGCGTGCGACACCTTCTGTTCAGCAACGCCCGGCTGCAAAGCCGAGGCCGGTCATTGCGCTCAGGACCCGGCGCGGGTACAAGGATAGCTGTGTTTCATAATAATAATTAACAGCAGCAACAGGCACGATCCCTAGTGTTTCGAGAGGAAGCAAACATTTTTCCGGCTGGCAAACGAAGTATTTTACTTCCGCAGTTCGTTCGAGAAAGGCGAAGCGGCCAGAAAAGTCAGGAAGTTACCAACGCCTTCCGCAGCTCAATCTTGGAGTTGGCGCCGCGAGGGCTTCGGAGTAAGCGCCTCGCATGAGAAAGATGAGCGGAGAGCCTTATGTACGTTTTGACACCGACGAAAGCCGAAGCAAGCCCGTGCTGTTGTCTTCAGTCCCGTTGACTCTAGAGAAGTCGCACGATCATTCTGTTGACTCGGTGAATGATCCGTCTTTCAGTCCAAAGCCCAGCTCAAAATTAGAGTAAGTGCGGGACACTGTGCAAGTGAACCAGCAGTGTAAGGCGAGCACCAGCTGCATGCTCAATTCCTGCGATTTGACTTGGCAATAGTTTGCCGGCAACGGGATGGCGAAGAATTTTTGCCGTCAGGTTTAGTCAGTAACTCAATTAGCCTTTCATCAATGATTGTCTACTTCCAAATCTAGCAGTAGGTGATACGAGGTGGATATTCAATACTGTACCCTTGGCTACCCATGCTGCGTTGAACACGAGGTGGATATTCAGTACTGTACCCTTAGCTACCCATGCTGTGTTGAACACGATCTCAATAGGGGCTTCAAGTTCCTAACAAGCTATAGTAATGTGAACAGAAACATGTTTTACTCGAATTGCATTTCTGCTTTGCGTGCATAGGGTTTGGCAAGAACTCGTGCTTGGAATCGTAGACAATTTATTTCTAAGGTAAGTCGGCCGAAAAGTTTATCAAGCGGTCAAACAGTCCCACACTGAAGACTTGGGAGTCACGGCGATTCAGTGAACTGAAGGCCGGTAGTTGGGGATATCCGGTCATCGGGCCCAGAGGCGGCAAATGAATGAAAACAACCACATTCACAGTCCAATGAATAATTGTAATGCTCCAAGTGATAAAGTGAATAATATTGACGCATACTGACTGAACAGACAAAAGTATTATAATTATGCAAATGAAATAAAACTTGTTGAAGTAATTTAAATGCAAAATGGCTGCCATTTGCCAGTGAGTGCGTCGTATTAAATTTGCCCAGAAGTGTTTTTGCATGGGATCACGTGACCAGTTAGTGTGGATGTGTTTGTCAACTGCAGACTTGCCAGCATTCTGATCGTGGTTCTCGATATCATCCTTGTGATAGTGAGCTTGGCAAAATATGGCGTGAATGACGATGACGAGCCAGAAGTATGTTTGTAGAACACACACTGAGTTCAGGAACAAAGCTTAGCAGTGATATGCCAATGACCTTTCCTAGTCACTACCATCTAGTATCACGCCAACTCGGTGAATAGAAATGCCTGAACCTTTGCACTGCAATGCAATCTCTGTGAAGCATAGCTATATATATATACTAGTACAATACACAAATGTGCATGGCTAAGCTTATACAGTATGCAGATAGTGGTAGACACACACGACTTACATGAGCTGTATACATGTATGATTATGTACATGCGCTCTCAGGCTGCTGAGTGATCTATGTGTTTGTATGTATATCCATACATGCAGACCTTAAACATGATATGCACGTGGTACAGTGGTTATGTATAATACCACTGTAAAGCTGCAGAGTTTGTCCTTGTGAATGAAGTACAATGTACAACTGAGTTTATTCGACTTAGCAACAGACATACGGATTTTCTAAATCCGCACATAAATATCAATTATTTTGGGATTAATTAGCCCATTATCCTCTGTACTTTGTACATGTTCACGTGATACACTCTTCCACGTTGTCATGGCTACAGTGGTATGAAGCAGTTGCGATTGCCTTTGCCATCTTCTTCATCCTTGAGGTATCTCTGCGCATCTTCGCACGAGGGTAGGTTGATGTAACAGTTTGATCAGTTGTTTATCCGTCATTTCACATTTAAAATTCAGACGTACATACATGTATGGTTAGTATGTAGTACAATGTGTATACTGTATATTAGTAGAGGTGTTTGTTGGAAATTTCATTTCATTATGTACACCAGCCAACAACAAAAATCTTGACCTTTACTCCTTAAACAGTTTTTTTTACTTTTTTTCCCATCGCTCCAAGACACCATAACTTCTCTTGCCTGCGTTTGAATGGCTGCGATAAAGTAATAAACTTCCATCAGAGCTTTTGGCAGAATAACCAAAATTTTAGCTATAGCCACACAATTTCTTAAACAGTTTGCTGGTCAAATGTGTTTGTTTTGCTCTGTTTTGATTTCTTTTTTTTTTTCTTTGCTTTCGGTTCAGCCGATCGTTCTTCAGGTACTGGTATGAGATACTTGATCTCATCGTCATCTCCGCTTCATTTCTTCTCACTATTGTCTACGTATCACTTGACTCAAACAAATTCCTGAAGTGAGTTTGAGTTGTCTTGGATTTAGTATGTTCTGCCAACAAAACACAAGGAGAACTCAATAAATGGACAGCATAAACATTACTTGAGCGCATATATGTCCATGTACATAAGCTGTGTTTGTGGCAGTTGCATGCAGTGGACACAGTGAGTATGTGCGTATATCCAGTTGGCAGCTTGAACAGTCGTCTTAGACAGTGAGCTCCTATATATGGCAAAAAAGGGAACAAGGTGTTAATTTGGTCATGCATACCGTGTGATTGTCCATCCATACACACACTGTTGTTGTAATTTCATTTTGATTCTTGTCTTTTTGTGCGTGAGATGTGCTCTGTTACTTACACCTTTCTTTTCGAATTGACACACACACACACACACACACACACACACACACACACCAATACATCTATCTACCGTATAATATGTACACAAAGCAAGGTATGCTGGCAGCTAATGGATTGCTAGTATGACTCAAATCATGTGATTAATTTCCTTTCAAGGTTGAGACAATGTACTACCAGTTGTGATCATTGTCAATTTATTTACTATGCAACTAGAGAGACATACACACAATGAAAATACTTGCATGCTGTTCCTTGTGCTTCTTTTGGAGAATTGCACAATGCCCACACTTAGCGCAACCATTGTTGATTTGCTCCAAGAATGATGTGTGCATGTAGTTTTCTTTCCAAATTGAGTTCTGTCTGCGTGTTTGTGTTTTCAGACTGGTCTTGGTCGGCCGCTTGATACGCATCTTACTTATTGTGCGAATTATCAATGAGCGCTACCAGCTCTCCCGTCTGTCACGCCGCCTGGTAAGTGGGATGATCAAGCAATTAAAGTCTGCAACAAAGCAGAGGATAAGAAAGTAGTACCAGACCCATTACTGTGCAGTGCTTTGATGCCAGTAGAATGCAAACTCTTTGAGTTGAGTGAATACGGTTGAAAACTCTTTCAGTCAAGTGATACAGTCGAATCATCAGTTGTCTTATTTTGTTATGAAAGGTGTCCGAGAACAAACGTCGTTATGTCAAAGATGGTTTTGATCTGGACTTGACATATGTCACAGGTAAATTGAGGAGCTGTTATCTGTTCTGGCAGTTTATAATTAAACCACCAACATGGGTGTGCCTTCCTGTGTAACTATTCTGTCTGTTACTTTTCACTCTTAAGTCCATCCACCCAGTGTGCATAGCTGATTGCTTTGGATACTACAGTGGTCTGCTTCAGGTTGAGAAGAGCGCTGACCCACAAGTGGCATCCTATTGCTGAGCATACGTAGCATGCCAAGCTTTCTGTTGTGTCATGTGCTGCAGGAAACTGAGATGCCCGCATGTATCTGTAAGAACATTAGTATGTGCCAGTATGAGCAGGGTAGCAGAGTATGAAGTCAACAGATCTCAAAGTGTTCTTCACATCTTTTCTCATTTCACCACCTGGCTCTGTTTTGTATCACAGAACGTGTCATTGCAATGGGATTTCCATCAACAGGAAAATCCGGACTGTATCGGAACTCAGCTCTTGTAAGAACTAAAAAAAAAAAAACAGCAAGAACAAAACAGTTGCTTTCTTTTCAGGCAAACTAACACCAAAAATATGGTAAAAGTTTCGAACTATCAAATGTGTTCTTTTGGTTTAATATACAAAAAACTGAGATGGAGAGTCACTCAATTCTGTTCAGTTTATTGCATGGCAGATCAAATCCTGGGTGGAATGAACATGGTGAAAGCATTAAAAGATTTATGGGTATCTGGCTTCTCAAAACAAAACAGATTCTCCGCTATTTGAAATCTGTGCAATTCAAAGAAAGCCAAATCTCTTCTCTTTTTGGCAGGAAGTGCAGCGTTTTCTGGATACAAAGCATTGTGGCCATTACAAAGTTTACAACCTATGCCGTGAGTTCAGTTCCGTTACTTATGCTGTAGTTTTTCTGTTAAATTTATGCAGATATTTCTCTTTATTAGCAGTGTGTTGACTTTGAAGTTTGACAACCCTACGGCTCCTTTCACTTCTATCTCTAATTTGGCAACTGCACAGCATATGTGCTTTTCTGATTTTCTAACTTTTTCATTTACTGGCATTTATGCTTTGCTAGCTCAATCTGATTGGTAGAGTGGGTAAAGAGCGTAGTACTAATCTTCATGTGCATTACAAAACACAACATTGCCAAACTGAAATCCTAAGAAACTTAGTTTTGACTTCTTGACAAGTCAATAACTACTGTCCTTTTTTTGGTAAACAATTAGGAGAGCGTGGCTATGACCCGGCACTATTCCATGGCAATGTGGCAAGGATTTTAATTGATGATCACAATGTGGCCTTCTTAACGTAAGTATAGTCAGCAGAATCAGCAGGGGTTTACTTGTTCATTACCTTGACAGTATGTGTGTGTGTGTGTGTGTGTGTGTGTGTGTGTGTGTGTGTGTGTGTGTGTGTGTGTGTGTGTGTGTG
>JAOWAW010112190.1:0-11953 GCA_028565695.1 Nicola tetela
TTTTTTCTTGTCCTTCCCCTGATTCTTTTTGCAGGGTGGCATAACCAGTTTTTTGGCAGCCAAATAAAGAAGAAGAAGAAGTGTGTATCTGTGCATGCAGAAAATTTTTTTGTCACATGGATGGATATCAATGCCATCATCATCAATGATTATTTTTTTAGTAAGTATTACAGTTCATAAGCTTTGCAGCACTACTTCCATGCTTTCTTACTGTTTCATTGTTGCATCTGTGACATGTGCTGTGCAATGGCTCCTGCCTTCTCTGGAATTTCTTTACTGGCAATATTTTTGGGAATGTCATCAGTATGGTGTAATCACTGATGCAGCCTGGGACATTTCCTTGTAGGAGTAACATTTTTGTAGAATGAATGGTGCTCATTAAGTTATGCAGAACTTCTGCTGATGTTGACTCACAGGTTTTTTTGACAACCCATTGGCCTTTTTGCCTTTGGAAAAACCAGTTGAAACCGGAGGGCTCCATCCTGGGTCAGCGCTTGCTGTCTTCCAACATTGTGGTTGTGGAAGAGGCCAGCTAATTGTGAATGTGCCCTCATGGCTTCAAAAAAAATAATGGTGATGTTTAGGGCACCACTTAAGGAGCAGAGAATGAAAACTTTCCAGACGGCTGGTGTGGTGGAAGTTACTCAGTCATTCTATGTCTGTCAAAATTTTTTTGTCATTCACAATTTTTCTAAAGCAATTGTCTGCTCAGAATCTTCTTGCAACCACATTATGTCCCCTTCATTCTCTATTGCAGGGTGAGCACACCTGAGGAACCTGGAAAAGAAACAACAAATGTCAATGTTTGCCACGATTTAAGTGTTTCTAAAATTTGAATAAAAACACTTAAATAACACTGGTGATTTTCTCAGATCTCCACAGCCCACATTTTCCAAAACATTCTGCAATGTGATTCCATCACAATAGAGAGGTTAAGCGACTCATAATTTTTTTATGAGTCACTGACGAATGACCAGACAGGGTACAAGTACCACTCGTAAAAGTGGGAATGACGAGCCAGCCACTCGTTTTCTACGACAACGTCCATGCTGACTTGTATGTCTCACGAGTGGCCCAGAACACAAGATCAGTTCTGTTGAGTGACAAGATGGCAGAGGAAGGATCCAGTTGTTCTCAGCTATCCCCTGCTGTCAATAGGTCTCCTGGACAGCCTGGGTCGAAAAGAACTATAAAAAAGTTTAACATCAATAATGATTACACTGCTCTGCTCACAGAGGTAGTGAGCAGAGATGATGCGTTTAGCCAACCACGCTCGGTGAAATGCTGGGCAGAGATTGTAGCTGCCCTTTTAATGGCGAGGCCTAATCTTGAAGGCCTATCATGCAGGGCCACGAAGGAAAGAGCAGAGAAGTTGGTGCAACAGCACCGAGCACAGGACAACTGGCGGCAGTGGCAGTCGGGGACAGTTGAGCAGTATGTGTACGGTAATAGAAACATGACAACTTAATTTTGCCACAAGTCCCACTCGTTTACGAGAACGAGTGAGTTGACTCGTTAACGAGTGGCCTCCGGGGCGTCTTAACCTCTCTAATAACTATGTAAAACATTAGTCACCTTCAACGTCAATCATTGCAGGTCTGGTCTCACAAATTTTAAGAAGTTATTTTGGAGAACCAATGTGTACTTACCAGCCCAAGAGTGTATCTTGTAAACATGGGAAAGAAGTGACTGCCATTTCTCTTTGAGAAGCACAGGATCATTTTCACAAGTGGAACATGACCACCACAAGTGGTTTGAAATTGCTGGAATCCAACACGTAGACACTCCATAGACTTCTTCTTGCACACCTTACGCAGCATTTTGGTCAGGCTCTTGGCAAAATGCCAGACATCAAATTGATGATTAATCTCTGGCCAATGCTGACAAAGATATGCAGTCATCTATACCGTTGAAGAAACAAATACCCACTTTAACTTGCAGATCATCATTTGCTTTTAAAGCATCCAACCAACTACCATTGAAACATTCCTAATTGATCAAACTGCCTCACCTGGGTGCTTTGATCTGTGGCCAGCATTTTGACAGTGATTTCTGCATCTGCAAGACTATGCAACACATTGCTCAGACCATGCTTTTCCATTGCAGCACTGTTTCCTGCCTGACAAACATACACTAGCTCACTGTCCACAATCATGCCCGATTCCATGTCCATCACTGTGTATGATCCTGAAAGACACAAAATAAAACCAAAATTCAAAATGTAGTGTGTGACAAGTTACAGTGAGAACGGGAACAGCAACAAATAAAACTTCTATTCCAGACTTTATTTTGCCTAAAGATCAATGCTATAACTGTATGAAAGCAAACAACTTTAATCAGTCATACCATATTTTGCACTGTATTCTGGACTGTCGCAGCATGTATCACCACAGATGTTGACACTCTGCCCACGAAAGTATTCTCGTATGGCTGTCATATGGTCTTGCCAAGCCTTATCAATGACCAGACACAGCAGCTTCTTTTGTGTCCTATAGAAATAGCACTCACTGATGAAGGCGAGGTTTAACAAAGACACAAAGAGGGCGAAGGTTTGGAATGAACCCCCCACAGCAGGATGGTTGCAGCAATGAGCTATGTACCACCGCCATGGAGTGGACCACCCTTGACCGTGGTGTGGTCGAGAATGCCACATGACGATATGGTCTTCCACACAGCGCATCTGGACAATCAGCATAGACCCATGTTCTTTCTTGTCAACCTCCATGATGCTCTGTCTGCACTGTCGGCAGAAGACAAACAGCTGATCTAGCTGTTTGCTACTGACTATGTACTTCCTGTTGTCTACTGGCCCAGAAGGCGGAATGTGTTCTCTTCCACTACCGTCAGCGTCAGACTCGACACCAGTCCCTGACAGGCAATATGTGGGGTCTGCTTCATTGCTACACTCCTCCACTGAACCAGAGTCTTCCTCAGTGGCACCAGGCTGTGAACTCGCTTCCACTGATGCAGAAGACAGCTGATCGTCGATGTCACTGGCCCGGATTTCCGAATGTTGGGCAGTAGCAGGCGGCACGGCAGTGTCTGTACCAGTTAAGTTGGTGTCACTCGCAAACGTTGAGGTGCTCAAGCCTTTGGTGACCATTGGCTTTGTCTGTGTCCATTTCTTGACAAGAAAGGGGCACAGATATGGTATGTGACGGTGTTTGCAGTGCATGTGAGACAAGAATGAGGTAGTGGCTACACTATTGACGTCCAGCTCAAGCGTTGCCAAAGCAGCAGCGACTTCACGTTTGACCTGCACTGGCTTGGTGGCACTTTCCTGCAAGATCGCTTCGACACTCTACAGCAACGAAACACACAAACATACATCTGCATGCAGCAAAGCAAAAGATAAAATGGTGCATGATCAGCTACGCCGTCTAGATAGCAGGACGAGCTTGCTACAGCTCTCATTCAGTTTCTGACCAAGTGTGTCATTATACTAGATCACACACGCTCACTCACAACAATTGCACTCAAACCACACATTTTTCATCCTCTTTCTCAAGTTCACCCACCTGCATTATTCCTATATTATTTCAACCAACTTACCTCACGATATGCCTTTCGTTCCAAGTAAGAAGAGGAGTGGCAACTGCTTTGGGATGATTCATCATGAGAAGTCTGCTGAGTTGGAAACACCGTGGATACGGCACCGTCTTTCAGTTTCCTAGAGACGACGTCTTTTGCTGGATGGCTCCATGTCCCCACTAGTAACAAACTGCTCCAAGTAGCAAAAATCCTGCACAAAATAGTCAGGTTCAAAGTGTGCCAAACAGACTCTTGAATCCCTCTTTGGCTGGAAGTCCAACTGGTTTACTTGGGCTACTTCAACATAAGGTAACGAAACCAGCTCAGGTTAGAGCATGCCGGGTTTGAGCTGTCATTGTCACAGCCGGGAACGGAGCAATGAGGCATTTTCAAACTGAACATTGGGCAGTTAGTCCCTTGACTGTTGAACGCAAAGACGACTTGTTGCTTTCCTTCTTCATTCAACTTGAAACTTCAGTGTTTTCACCACTGGCGATCAGCTGATCAGTACTAATTCTATGCACTTCACGGGCTTCTGCTGGCCGCAGCCACTGAATATTCAATCAAAGTGCCTTATCACCCACTACATCACAAGGCTGCGGCACAATACCCAAGATTTATCCCTCAAGTTCTGCATTCATTTACTACCACTCCCCGTTTGAATTTTTTGGTGGGACTTTCACCATTCTTCCCAGAATGCAAAACCCTTTCAAATGAAAAAATATAATTTTGCATGTGCAGATCCCCTTTAATGGCATAAAGATATGCGTGGTAGTGCGTACATGTACAAGTCTGTGTGGTTGGCATTTCAGTGGTCGTTCATTGTGGAGTAATCGTTTAAACTGATAACCCAATCATTTAGGAAAGAGAGTAATTGTTAAGAGAAAATCCATGATCGTTTCGGCCCTAGACAATACACATGGTGGGTTCATGGTCATCTTGGCTGGCACAACAGAATTGCCATTCCATCATGTGCAGTATCAGCAATCCGAAGATGCCATCCTAAAAACGACCCACCTTCCTACAAGAGATTTGAAGAAGCAGATGAAGGTGTAAGTTATCCAGGTATGCCAGACAAAATGTGAGCTTTTACCAATCATGTTCAGGGTTAAAGTGGCAAGTGGAAATGTTACTTTACATGAAAAATATTCAAAATTTGCGTACTTTCTAAGACTGATTCATCCTTGAAATATGCCGTGCTATGGCTTGTTCTTTGGTGGGGATTTCCTTGTTTAATATGTTCTTTGGGATGTTGGCTGGAACAGTGTACTCCTCAATTTTGGCATTTGACCTGCAATGAGCTCCATCTTTGCGTCACGGATTGTGTGCATCAACTCTTGCAGAATTGTTGTAGATGTGTCCTCATTTTTTCTTCACAACCCACTGGCCCTTGGCTTTTGGAAATACTAAAGAATAGCGCAATGCACCAGTTTGTGTAGAAGCCTGTTGCCTGCCAACATTGTGGTTGTAGAACAAAATAGTAACCTGAGTCTAAGCTCACATCCCTTCAAAAAAGAAAAGAATTCTTTTGGGACACTATCGCAGCAAAGTAGAATGGAAATTTTCTAGACTTCCTGTGTGGCAGAAGTGGGTAAGGCAGCTCATGTCTTCCAACAGTTTTTTGTCATTCACAACTTCTTCCAGAGCCTTGTGCTCAGGTGACCCTGCATCCAACCACATTATGTCTCTCTCTTCTTCTTCTTGCTGCACTGGATGAAAACACTGCAAGTATTTGGTGGCACCCACAAGGAAGACAAATGTGGCTATTGTTAATAATCTAAATTTTTTAATGAAAAAAAATTACTTAACAGTGAGTAACAATCATTTGCACAGTGAAGCGTTTCATATTTGTATGATCCCCCTTTCTCTCACATGTATGCAGTTATTTTTTTTTTTATTTTCTTGATTGGTTTGTGTCTATATTCCACACTTTCTCACTTGAAGCATACATCTACTGTCCAGCACTTACCTATCCATGTATGTTTGTTGACCACATGATGAAGAACTGATTGCCACTTTTCCTTCAACAACGTGCTGTCCTGTTGGTATGTTGCTGCACACCACCACAGGTGATTGCTGATGGATGCAATCCATGCACGAAGGGTGCTCATTGAGCTTTTCTTACAAGCTTTGTGCAGCCTCTTAGTGATGCTTTTGGCAAAATGCCAAACATCAAATTGGTAATTAATGTCTTGCCACTCACATTTCATTAATGCTGTCACTCGAGGACTCCTGTCAGATGCAAAAATACCAACTGAAATTTCATCATCATCAAGCCGCTGAAGAATGTTTTCCAGGCCATAGTATTTCATTGCCCCACTGTTTTCCTGCTTGGGTGACATGTATGAGCTCACTGTTAATATCATGCCATAAAGTCTTAGTTGAAGATTGAAAAAGAAGAGCAAAATTTTAAAGGCAAGTTTTCTTCACAAATAAGACGGGAATTAAATTTTACTCATCAGGATCTTTTGAAGCTCAGTGTTTATCAGTGAACTACTCTTACCATATTTGGCACTGTAGCCAGGGCTGTTGCAACATGCATCACCACAGACGTTTATCTTTTTCCCATGCAGGTAACCTTTGAGTGCTGTCAGATAGTCTTACCAAGCTTCGTGAATTGCAGGGCAAAGCAGCTCCTTCTGAGTTTTGTAAAATGATCACTCACTTATAAATGCCAGATTCAAAAGATTTGCAAACAGTGCAAATGTTTGAAATGTTTCCCCACTCCGCAAGAGTGCAGCTGTGATGAGGTATGTGCAGCATCCAGCTAGAAGAAAGCCTCTTCCGAAGTGTGATTGCGAATGCCACATGTTGTGGTGATTCTCACATGTTGATTCTACACTTAATCCTTTGACCCTGGAACGATTGATTTCGATCATTAGCGGGTGCAGTCAAGCAAACAGTTGCAGATCACCTTAAAATTCATTGCAGAGTGCCAAAATTGTGCATGCGAGTTGCTAAGATGGCCTCCCTGACAACATATAGATTTCAGTGGGTTGCTATAGAAAAAAGTGGTTGCAGCAGTCGGAAGCTTGCGGTGTTGTCATCGAAAGTGGCCGCATGCTGGCCGTGCATGATGGATGCTGCAGCCACTCTTGAGCTCACTGACGACTTAGATACTGCTGGTGTTTTGGTTGATGAGCTGAGCGACATTTCAGATGAAGACCCGCTTGAGAGTAGCCAACTGTACCGTGACAAGTATCTCACCATTTGAAGGTGAATAAGTTGGATCTTCGTCGCTGCAATAGCTTTCATCGTACACAGATTCAGTTTCCCACTTGGCTTCCGACACAAGCAGTGATAAAAAGTTTGTCGCTTTCTTGTGGAAGGGGAGATGTACTGGCCGGGTTCTCAGCTGGGATAGCTGACTGTCATGATGCAAATGTTATAATAGTTTGCACCAGCTGATTTTTTTGTTGACGGGCAAAGAAGCGGTGCGTGACAGTGCCAGCAGTGTCTTTCCTCGACCACAGCTGCAGGCAGCTGGAGTGCCTCTTCATTACCATTACTCTCTGATTCTGTCTTTGATTATGTGCCCAATCCCGCATCTTTGATGACGACAATAGGCTGGCCCGAGTGGTCATCAGAACAAGGAACATCCTCCAACAATGACTTGACCAGCTGAAAGAAACCAAAACAAGGAGCAATCATGTAATTTGGTCAATCAGCTTAGAGAGCAATGAAGAAAAAATGACTTTGAGTGGTTGAGCAAAGTGAGATCTAGACCGGTACGACTGTCCCAACAAGATGTAGATGAGCCTTAAAAAAAATCATAATATACTGATAGAAACAGGGTAAACTTGACAAAAAGCCTCCTCACCTGAGCTCACTCTTTCTTCTCAAAGTAACTGGATCGAGGGTGGTAGGAAGGCTGGTTGCAGGAGGTTCTTGGACCAGGAAACACAGAGGGAGCAGCGTTGGCCTTCAGATGCCTTCCGCACTGTCGCTTGCCTGCTGGCTCAATCTCACCAGTGGAGACAAAAGCCTGGTAGAGACTGAAGCTCTGCTTGAAGCTGTCCTCAGTGAAGCCGGCGGAACAAATTTGTGAATCACGGTTAGGGTGAAAGCTGACACGGCTAACTCACTCCAGCCACTGTCATAACATCCCTGGTCGATTGACAGGGTAACAGAACCAGCTCATGCCACCACACTCAGGCTTCTTTGTTTCATTGTCACACCCCGGGACAGAACAGTGAGGAATGGCAGGGTCAATCAACTTAGTAGCCCACGATCTCAACCAAAAAAGAACACATGGATTGCCACACAACTAAGGCTTCAGTAAGAGAGAAGCTTGACGATGAACACCGGCAACTCGCATTGTTTTGTATTCTGCACATGTACTTCTTCGAATTTTGTGTGTAAGTGTGTAATCACCTCTGACGTCCCGGCCGCAGCGCCAATACCCAAGATATTTTGATGATTTCACCCACTTCCAGATTGAATTTTTTTTTTAAATTTCACATCAGTGATTGCAATGTTTGCCAACCCAACAAAAGTGACTCCCTTATCCTGTGCAGATCTCCTTTAATACACAATGCTAACATTGGGTATTCAAAGCAGCAGAGTCACTGTACACATATGCCTATAGTGACACCATTTTGTGTAGCCAATCACTTGCAGAGCAAGCACCATTCATTTTGCATAGCAACACCATACACCCCATATGGTGGCACTGCCCCAATAACACACACTGCATTTCATGACACTGCCGCTTTAGAGCAGTGGTTATTTTTATTTCATTTGGTTTGGTTCCTGTTTACTTTGCTACTTCAAGTGAAGTTGGCCAATTTTTTACACAACATGAACCATTGAGTGATGCCCTGAGGTGACTATGCAGCAGACCATTACTCTTTGTCTTCCCTCTCCTATCCCTCATCCTCTTCCTTCCTCTCTGAGTTCTTCACACTTCTTCAGGAGAGTAGTCTCTTCCTTCCCCTCTGAATTCTTTGCACTTTTTCAGGAGAGTAACTGGAATAGCAAGTAGTTCATTTTTTTACACTCCTGACAAAAATGAATTCAAATTGAAACTGGCACATGGTCTGCGCTGTGCCAATGGGTAGGCATGGATATGAAGATGTAAATAGAGGGTAATGGACTTATGTCCCCCAGGGAGATATTAACCCTTTGCGTGCCAAGTACGTGTCAACACGCACTTCTCCCCTGTCCTAATTGGCCAAGTACGTGTTAACACACACATCATTTCTGTGCGACATAGGTGAGTATGAGGGTGGGGAGGGGCTGCTAGGTGACAAAGACGGCTGCAACAGGTTAGAGTACACGTACATGTCCTTGTGTGATCTGTTGCTGTGAGATTATGTCATGTTTTGATTCGTTGATGCATGCACGCGAGCATGCAGCTGCAATGTTGCACAACACACAGTCTGACAAGAATCACAAGGATGCAAGGAAGTCATGTAGTCTTTTTCAGTGTTTGAAATGGCTTGTCCTCATGCATTTGTACCTAAGAAAGCTTTGGACACTATTTTTCAGGACACTGACAGCGAGTTTGAGCCTGGGAGTGCTTGGGAGTTGTTGTCCGCCAGCTCTGATTGGGATGAGGAGGACAACGGTGACGGAGCTGCCAATCGTAACGATCCTGATACGGGCGAAGTCTCTCATCACTGAGGCGCAAGGCATGCTCAAGGCCCTGCACCTCAGCCAGAGCACGCAAATGAATCATCGTCAGAAAGCGAGTCATCGTTGGAAAATGAATCATCGTTGGAAAGTGGTGATGACGGAGACATGCACACATTGCAAGTGTGCATGCACATTGTGGATAACAGCAATGCTGCGAAAGACAACATGCGGTGGGCGTGATGTAATGACGCAGTTGAACGTTTTCCTTTCATTCCTGTGCCTGGGCTTGTCGATGCTCCTCCCAATCCTGCAGTTGTTGAGTACTTTGTCCACTTGTTCTTTCCAGACACTTTATTTGCATTACTGCCAGAGGAAACTAATCGTTATGCAACAAGCTACATCGACACACATGATTTACCAGTCAGTCAGGGCAAGGGAATGGAAAGATGTATCTGTTGCTGAGATGAAAGTGTTTCTGGGTCTCCACTTCCTTACCGGGCTTGTTTGGAAGCTGCAAATGCACTGGTCAACTGATGCTCTTTTGTTCACCCCAATCTTTCCTGCATGCATGTCTCGGAATCAATTCCAGTTGATCTGGCAGTTCCTGCATTTTGCCGACAATGCTACTGCAGACTGCACTGATAAGTTGTACAAGGTACAACCGCTTATGAACCTGATGCTTACTCAGTTCAAAGAAGTATATGTGCCACAGCAACATATCAGTATTGATGAGGAACTGATTTTGTTCAAAGGCAGGCTGGGACTCAAGCAATACAACCCTTCAAAGCGCTCACGATTTGGCATCAAAATATTTGCACTGTGTGATGAAGACAGCTATTATTACAACGCCGATGTGTATGCTGGCACACCAGCTGTTCCATTACCACACACGGCTGCAGTTGGTGCAGCGGGTGCCATTGTTCTCTGGCTGCTTCATGATCTCAAGGATACCAACTGTATGTTGACAACTGGTATACATCTATACGTCTTGTTGAGCATTTGCTTGGTGCTGGCATTGGCGTTTGTGGGACCCTATGTGCATATCGACATGGCATTCCTGACGAGCTGAAAGCAACCATTGTTCCAAAAGGTGAGTATGCCTATCGACGGAAAGGCAAGGTGCAGGTTGTCAAACTGCATGACAAGGTCATTCATTTGATCTCAACGATGCACAACGCTGCAACAGTGGCTACCCATAAGCGCAACCGCGAAGGTCAACGCATTCATCGTCTGCCCGCCAACCATGATTACAATCGTTTTATGGGTGGTGTCGACAAAAATGACACCATGGTCTGCTCATACTCCCCTGTTCGTAAAACCTTCAAGTGGTACATGAAAGTAGCAATGCACTTGATGGATGAGGCTTTGCAGAATGCGTACATCATGTACAAACAACAATGTGGCAATACTCTATCACACGCGGACTTCATCAAGTCTGCCAGTTGTGTTCTGCTCCTTCAAGGAAATGTCCACATCCCCGACGCTGAAGCTGCAACGGACCACCCCATGGGTCATCATTTCATGGAGGTTCTTTGACCAACGAAGAAAAAAGAGAATCTGTGCTCTTGATGTGTTGTATGCCACGGACACAGGGTTCGACACGAGTCAAGATATCGCTGCAAATCATGTGACGACAAACCTGTTTTGTGTGTGGCACCATGTTTTGAGAAATACCACTCAGAAGAAAATTATTAGACGTGTGGTAGTGTTTTGGAGAAAAGTAAAGGTATTTACCCTGAAAAAGGAAAAAAATTGCAAAAAGTGGGTGTTGAAAGTGACACTGTCTCCTGTTCTGTGATGATGTCCTGCACAAAAAAACTTTGGTTTTGGTGGTTTTATATCCCTACAGACCTGAATCAATCAATAAAAGCACTGAAAAACATTTTAGAAAAACGGCATTTTTTCTAGAATACCCCTGGCCAACCGGGAAGAATGGGCCGGTACTCAAAGGGTTAAGAAGTAGCAGTTCAAAAAAATTCATCAACAGAATTAATGAGCATATGTGCTGCTCCAGGCAGGACAGGCTGAATCACTCAGCGATCACATATCAAAACATGTAAGTAGATACTTGGCTCACATCCTGGTGCTTACTGTGTGGGTCAATGCATGCCAGGCATGCTGGCGACTGCACGTTCTACTCACGACTGCTAGCGTGCGCAAAGTAGTAGCTGGCACCACTGTGCAATGCGTGAGAAGAATACCACATCTGTTGTTTCTAGCCATGACTGCACGTGTGATCATGCTTTGATTGGCCCTGACTTGACCTACTGAACTTTACCATGTCAGCAAATATGTAGGTTTGCAATTAGATGTGGTTAAATCTGACTTTAAACTGTGACTGAGGTTACAAGTTAAAGCTGATCAAGTGCCACTTTGAGTACCCTAAAAAACTGATATGTCAATGATTACTCAGGTTCAATTAGAAATTAATGACTTCATCTGAAACTGATGAAGCATCAAGATATTCCGTCATATTGCTATGCCTTTTGGGGACTTTGTGAATGTTTCTACGCACTTAGTTACCATAGTAACAAACATTTCAAAGTCGACTACTATTCCATTCCATGTCTTGCTTCAATTGCAATTGCATTTGCTGTTATGATGATTCGTTTCAGCTCTATATCAAAATTATCGCCTCCATGTTTTGGTAAGAGAAAGACGTCAGGTTTTTGATGATCGTGCATAAAATGAATTCTCTAATCAGTGATTTTGCGCAGTTTGGCAGCCTAGAGCCTAGAGTCTTTCAAAATGTCTCATTTTCAAGACAAACTTACCAGCTTTCAGAATCATGTACGGGTTGCTATTTGCAATTTTGTCGTTTTGCCGGAAGTTATTCTCCAATCCC
>JAOWAW010112201.1:10103-23166 GCA_028565695.1 Nicola tetela
CTATCTCTACTATTGTCAAGTCCCTATACCCATGTCTCAGTCATCTCTCTCTCTCTCTCTCTCTCTCTCTCTCTCTCCTCTGAGTTTTCCTCTTCTCAAAATAATCCTCGTTACAATGCCACCTTGTCGAAAAGTGAACAGACGCAACATTTTTGAAGGAAGCTCAATACATAAAAATACTGTCACTGGGCACACCAATCACCTTAATTGACTCTGATCAACTCAAAAGGATTAAGTCTCCATTGAATTTCAATGTTTGATTGTTCCACTTGCAGAAATATAGAGAGAAACCTATTCCAGTACCTATCTCAAGGCATATTCTCAGGCTTAACGGCTCTGCAGTCCCTGTAAGTACACCTTGTCCTTGGTCTAGAGAAACTTCTTTGGAAGTCATAGTACAACTGACTGGCATATTTAGGATTTCGCTTTATATTCTGCCTTGTCTGGGTATGTGAGGTGCATGAGGAGCAAATGGAAGAATTATAATAACCTCTTCACCAAGGAGAAATGATGAGGAAGCCTTCATTGAGTTGTTTAAGTACTAGACAATACCGCAGGAATGCTCAGCATGAGATCGGTGCACAATAACATTGTTGATTGCAACTGGTAGCATGATAATGATGACAGCAAGCCTAGCCATCTGTCATGCTCTTTGTTGTGGATGTATGTAACAGTTACTGTAATTAATACTCGACCTTCTCATTCTACGCATGACATTATGCTATTAGTGTAATGCATATGTGACAGAAGTGCTTTGGGTTTTACAACCGACTTCATTTGAAGAAACGTCTCTTTATGTAGGCTAATGGATGAGCAAACATGACATGTCTAAACAGGCTGGGGTGGGTATGGAATAGAAGCATGGGATTGACAGAGGTCATACTAACCGGTACTAATCAGAGATCATAGGAGTAAGATTAAATACCATTAAAATACTTGTGTGGGTAGTGCCGGTGTAAACGGATCATGCTAACGTGGTAAGGCATAACTCGCATCCCATGACCATTAGTAAAGTTGCTTGGCATTGTTTATTTCCTTGTCATGACAAATTTGGCTGTTTTGTGCAATTGCACTAACTTTCATTGCTTAATTCTTCACTTATTATTGGGCTTACGGCCATAGTGCGCATTTGCACCCCTTTATTCTTGCTGCTCCTTGACCATGTGCTATCAGTGTGTGCTATCCTAGTGTGAAGTGATAACCACCTCTTCACTGTGTGAATCCAGTGTTACTTGCCAGTGAATGTTTTTTCTATTTGCAGTACTGCCGATTGGGACATGCTGTGTTAGCCACTAGGGCTCCTTTTCTTGATCAGTTTAATGTAGCAGAGGATCCAATTCAGTCAATTGTAGACTTGAAAACCCGATATCAGTACTGTTACAGATCATATCTTTATCTTATCTGAAAGTTCCTGCACTGAACTAAAGAAGTCCTCAGACCATCAGGTTGAAAGGGCATCTGACTTTCTCTTCCAGCCTGTGGGTGAAGTTGTGGTTGAGGACTTGAATCGTTTACAAACAACACCACAGTTATGTTGCATCAGCTGTACGCAAGTGTGCCAAGTCTGTCAAACACATTCTCAAAAATGCCTCACAACATAAGGCCAGGGCCGAAACAGGGACAACTTATCAATCTACCTACTGGCTTAGCCAGGCAGTAGTCAAATGGAATTATTTGTCTGCCGATGTCCAGGCAGTCAAGTCTCTCTTTAACTTTTGAAGAACTTGTAAGAAACAATGGACAAAAAAATCACCCTTGGTCTCTGTGATAGTTCAATTTTGTTGTCTTGATATTTCATTGGTTGATTTTTGTTTTGTGTACACCTGCTTTCTGCTTGTGTAGAAACTCTTTTGGGTGATTGTTGTTTGTTTGAGGAGAAGTTAATTAGGGTGCTGTTGTAAATAAATGTGATCCTTTGGAATTTCTCGGAGCCGGAGAAACAGCCGGAGGATGCCTAATAAACTCAGTTCAGCATAAGCAATTGCTTTCATTCCAGAGTCTCACTCTTCAGAAGAGAGTCTCAGAGTAGCAAATTTTGCATTGGTGGGTGCATGATCTGCCGGCTGACTTCGCTTAACTGCAGTTTGCAGTTTTCATTCATAGTTCAATGCTTGAGCTCGTCATTTAAAGCCTATTCCTCTGTTGACACATCCGGTATAGAAGCTGGCAAAGTCCTCCGGATCCTGTGCTCTCTGTGATATTTTTCTTATTCCGTTAATCAAAGAGACAGGATGTAAACATTGCGCTCATCAACATGTCCCATTACTTCCTAACAAGGCAAGGCTGGTAAAGTCCGCAATGTTAAATTCTGGCTTGAACCGCTAACTTGGCCTGCTAACTGCTAAAAATTCGGGCCTTGTGCCAAAATTGCTCTTGCTCATGATTTCCCATCCTGCAACTGTGTATCGGAGTTCACGTGTTTACCTGCGATTTCAGAACAGAGATAAGCCAGCCTTCTACAATAACATGCTTTAGTGCTCAACACATGCAGCCTTCGTAATTGCATAACCCGGCAGCTAAACACATTGAAGCTTAATGTTGATTTACAGTAGGAGATGCATTGTTAGACACAAGGTAAGAACATCTAAACAAATCAATAGGTAAGCATGCATACCTGTTGTCTGGACTCAGCTTGCCGATATCGCTGAGGGTAGTCTGGGTTTGTCTTCTGGACAAATCAACAAGGTGTTTGGCGCAATATGCAAGTTCAGCACAACATTCAGCCCTTCCCAACTTTGCTTGAAGCAGGAATGTCTAGGATGTCAGCTATCTATCATTCCCCTAAATTTAGAATGCTTTCCACCCTGAGACGCACTGAAATAACAAAGGAAAAAAGCTAATACAAGAGCGAAACAGCACAAAACACCTAAAGAAAAATTTGACAAACTTCTCTCACCCTCCTTCAAGTGTATTTCCCGAAGCAGGGGAGGAATTCCAGCAGCGTAGTTCCACTTGCATACAAAAGATGATAAAGGAGAAATCCTTCCCATCCTCAGATACGCTCAAAGCAGATGGAATAACTACCCCAGTATCTAACAGCGACCAAAGGATGAGAATATATATGACTAAAGTCTACCTTCCCTCGAGTACTCCCATACTTGTATGAAAGGACGGGCACTGAAGGCAGGACTGTAGGCAAGGACCATGTGCTTACGCATTTGGTGAACCTCCTGTCAGGAGGGAATGTCAGCCTGAGCAACACTCAGCTGAAAAATCTTCTTGGGCGTCTTTTCCTGCAAAGGAAGGCGTTGCAACCATCTTGGGTCCTTATGCACTTACTAGCGATCTTTAATAAACATAAATGATGACAGCTCCCCAATGTTTAGCATATTGTAATGGATGGAGCTCACCATTGTTTGATAGTATGATACCTCCCTGTACCAAATTTATGCCCATGGAGCCACTAGGTTGTTTATAATTATGGTAACTATCTAAGCTGCTTGGTCAGTAACTGGGGACAACCCTAAATGTCCACAAGCCTGTATCAGGTCTATTCTATTACAATGGCCCTATCAATGCATAGAACATCCTACTTTGTCCCTGTTGCTCTTAGCCTAAAACATCACAGATCTCTATGTGGTCCGGGCTACTGCCTTTGTCGCTTATGTTTTTGCCCTTTTTTAGTTTGCTGCAGACAAAGCTTTATTGCGTTTTCTCCTCAAACTTTCAGATAACTGACGTAGAGATAAATAAACACTTTTGATGCTGTAAAAATTCAATTTTGCGTATCAATGGCACTCCGGCTAGCATCTTTCCAATCACTGTTAAGTCTTTATCTCTTTGCAGCAATATTCTATACATGAACACGCATGTTTGGGCAAATGGGATAGTCCCTTGGACATGTTTATACCTCTGTGAGCGACACCATTTTGCCTACTTTGGTGGCAGGCAAGAATTAGGGACTTTCTGTGAGGGACCCATCCTGGCTTTTTCAGAGTGCACTTTCAGGCTGGCTGGATAATCTTAGCCTGTTTGCAGCAGGAAATGTGGACGGACAGCTTGCATAAGGATCTAGACACTAACCCCAATATGTGATAAGAGAAGCAGCAGCACCAGGTGAGCTTTGCTCCTAAAACATTGGGTAAAATTAGTGGGCACTAGGATGAAATTACTTACTCATAGGCATCAAAATGTACATGTGGCGTCACAACACATTCGAGAACCAAGGATCATGCATGCATCCGGTGCACAGTGATTTGTACCCTGACAGTTGTAGTGGTGATGGCAGTGACAGCACCCCCAATACGGCTTTGAGGTGTTCAGGTCTGTTAGGGCTGCCAGTACACATCCTTGTTATAGGTCGTGGCTGCAGTATATGTACTTGCCTTGAAGCAGATAAACTGCTTTTACCTACCTGTACCAGAGCTCCTCTGTGTCATTGCTTAATTCTCACCTATGTATTGTGTAAGGTACACTTGTAATGGCTGTGATGCTTTTCAACCAAAGAAAGCCACTGATGGCTACTATTGTTGGTTTTGCCTTACAAACATTTAATATCCTAAAAAAAACATACCTCTAAAGGAAACTTCTTCCCTGTGTTTCATCATCTTGTACAGATACATGATGGGTAATCCATTTTCTTGTGCCAATGTAACCCTGTGCAATTTTACCCTGCTACAAGACAAACACTTTCCAAGTGTTGCTGGTTGCAACACTCCAACATCAGCCAGCAATTTTCCCTGTGGTAAGAATTCCAGCTCTCTGAAAGAAAATGTGTTGTGAAGAAGAAGGCATTCTCATTAGACATGTCATTGACTGTAAAATTGTCTGTACAGTTAAACCTTGCAGGAGAGCTCCAGGTGCTCTGTTGAATGGCCAAGTGAAAGGTCGTAACAGCTCTTTTGGCAGTGTATGGAACATCACCTGTAATGAAGGATTTGTTCTGCAAGGAACACAAACAACAACGTGCCAAGCTAATGGTGAATGGAGTCCATTCCACACAAGCTGTTCAAGTGAGTAATAGACCATAGGAAGTGAATCCTGCAATCCTAAAGACTTCCAGTAGCATATGTTTGGGGTATAATGTTAAATGGCTGTTTTGGTGTACTGTAACGTTCATCAAGATGCCAGGGTGTGGTGGTTGTTGGTGGAGGTTGGGGTGGATGTGCTTGGTGTGTCATCGTTTTGTTCTTCTGTAGAAGTAGTAGATCTGCGTACAAGTGTGGAGGTTTAGTAGACGTGTACTGGCTGGCATGCATACAGCTGTTTCCAATTTATTTTGAGCCAGCATGGTGTGTGCGGTGGCAAAATTCACATACTTCCCTTAGATGAATTATAATACATAGCACCTCATTGTGGCTTAGAGCTAGTGGCAAACAGCTGCACATGTAGTGCCGTGTCACTCGTAGATCTTCTCATGAGGCTAAATTAGATTGTATACATAATTACGGTATGAGTTCAAGATGGGGCATCTTTGCGCATCCCAGATATCAGTATGTGGAGAAGATTATTGCTTTTGTCTTTGAGTTCAGTTTCTCGAACTTAGTTTCCTTGTTTTTCTTTGCCATGGGATAACCATTGCTGCGTTTGAGATGTGCTGATCGTCAGCAGGCATAAGATGAGCAGGCATTTCATCACTTTCCCGTAAATTCGCTGCTTTAAAGCGCAGGTTGACCAGCGCTGTAAATATGGATAAAAGACCACATTTTCGCCTCTCAGGCTCCAGCACGGTTATTTGCGAGGCCCACACTCACTTACCAGTGAACACTACTGTGCAAGTCCAATGACAGTGTTATATACACCTGCCATGCTATTAAAGCTTCTGCTTTGTGTTTATGGATGTCCTCTGACTCCTCTTTCATTTCTATTGGCTACTACACAGGTCTGAGTATTCCACCTAAAGTTTGCTGGTTTTTTTCGCCAGTTTCATACTTGACACTGAGAAGTTCAGCACTCGTATCCTGTACATCAAGGGCCAAGGGCTAAAGCTGAATATTATCTAATCAGACTTCATTCTGCCTCGGTATGAGGCACTGCAGTGGGTTGTTTAGTTGTTAAATTTAAGAGTGGATGCTCTGCCAAAGTTTGAAAAATGAGAAAGAAAGAAATTGCAGACAAAACTGATGAGGGATACTGATGTAGAACACTACGCCATCACAGTAGTTGCCATTTCATAAACTCAAGAAATTCAGATACATCCATGGGGTGCACATGAATAATCAAAAATGTGCCCTCCGTTCCCAGCAATACCACAAAAAGTATTGGAATGCTGCATGATGCCCAGGAAAGACTGGAAATATATAGGAAAGAGAATGCGGTTGATTTCTTTCCTGATGGCTAGTTCATAGAGCAGATATTGACACAACGACTTTCTTCGTCTGTTGCCATCCCATTTATATACAAATTCAAAACATGATACACCTAGCTACCTACTCCAGGATCACTGTAATATATATGACATCACCATGGCAAACATAACTTCATCTGCTGTACTGGACACTGGCCTATCCTGTCCATAGCAGATGGGAAAGAACTATACTGCAGAAGTGACCATGAAAATGCAAAAGGCTCTGACCTGACAAACCTGATCCAAGCCATAAAAAGAAGGTTGGCAAAGACTCAATGCTCAGTAACTCCACACGTTACACAGCTACTCCACGCTGATACATACTCACAAGAACACATTCTGCAGCTGTTATACTTGCTTTCCCTTTTGACTAAGTCAGATTTGCTGGGTCCCAAATGACCTCACAGACTTAACAGATATTCTTTTACGTTTTGATGCCGGTCACGACTTATTAATTTAAGTCTGTCAGCAGAGCGACCAAAGTTCAATGAAGAGGCTTCCTCCACCATTTCCCAATGAACAGCAAGGCCTGATTGTCCCGTAGTTCGTGCCCAGGCCATAATTATGCATAAAGTCTGTTGAGGCTTAGCTGCTTCGTCCAGTTTCATAGGGGAACAGAAATAGATTATGTTGATATTGAGGATTGGATTGTTCGTGTATTTGTGGCTGCGGTGTGATTGCTCAGTGGTTCAAGTATTTTTGCCCAATACAGAGGACCCTGGGTTCAATCCCCTGCTGTGCAATTTTTCCTTTTTACTCTTGTCCACTGTCTGTGTTTCTTTGTTATGACCAGTGAGGTGGGATGGTGTTGTAACAGCATTGTCTGTTTGTGTTTCAGTTGACAAAGACAAGAACAGCGGCGGCAGCACTGTTCGGTGTCACGGAGTATCACTCTATGGAGCAATGCTTATGGTTGCTTTCATCGCATTACAGAGTGGTTAAAATTTGAAACTAGTTTCTTTCAAAAAGAAAAGAAAAATCTATCCATAATTCTTTCTCAATATCATTCTTCAAGCTTGAGTTCAAAGGTCTGTGTTCTTTGCAATATACAGATTCATCCACTGTGATCAATTGAATTGTGGACCTTTCTTATTTTTATACCCAGTTGGGTATACAGCTGTAGGTTACAGTAATACTGGACATACCTTTCTTTGTCCATGAGATTGGGAACTAACTTCTCAATTGGCTGCAGCCAATGGCTGTATTGGCTTTAAACTTCTCAGTTTAATCCTCCTGGTAACATGTTCTCATTCTCTTTCATTTGCTCTGGTGGTGGTGGGTAATCATTGGGCTTTGGTTCACTTCTTTCCGATATTCTAAATCCACTTCAAGTATATAACCTTGTTCAGCATTCTCCTGAGTGTTCAATATGTCACCAACATAGTCAGCCCATTTGAAACCAGAAATAGACATACTTCACCTCTCATTCCTTTTCCAAATGAATAGGTACATGTCAGGGTTTGTAATTTGCGCAAGTTCAACCTTTGTGAATTTCATTAATGCATCCCTGGAGAAGCCGGGTAGAGCATAATAACATGCTAGATCTAGGTGATATGTTTCGATTGCTGTGTTTACATCAGCAAGAAGACTTGCATCCGTTTTTAGGTAGAGGTTGCGATAATCTCCCAGGTTTTTATGTTTATATACTTCCCAGACTCTCTTAGCATGAGCATAGTGCTCATCAGTAGTGCCACAGTAGTGCCACTTACAATTACTGTAGAACTCATTCTTTGCTGGTAGGCAGTCCTTTTCAAATCAGTTGAAGTCATCCATGTACTCACCAAGTGAATGACAATATCAGCTATTCCATATTGTTGGCAATCACTGAAATTGTACCATCCATTATTGCTTTTACCTTTGTTTCACCTCTTTTGTTAATACACAGAATCTCAACCACAGTTTCTTTTGTTCTTCCAATAGCTGACATGAGTAGATGTGCATCATAGTTTTTCAAATTCTGGAAGAACATGGGTATTGGCTGTTCATATTATTTGAATTTAGCTCAAGGTTACATTTACTATCTGCTCCACATCTAAATTTCCCAGTAAATTTCTCCATGATATGGTAGTGGTCTCCAACTTTCCAGTATTTTTCTTCTTCTTCTTCTTCTTCTTCTTCTTCTTCTTCTTCTTCTTCTTCTTCTTCTTCTCTAAATTGCTCGTCAGAAACCCAACATCTATCTGCTCTGGTGGAATTCTTTTAATGCTGATCAGTCATAATCATTTGTCTAATATTTTTCAAGTCTTCTTGAATATTCTTGAGATTTGATTCCAAACTACCAAAGAACTTGTTCATAGCATTTGAACTACGGTTCATTTTATGCCCCATCACTGTGCCATCAGATCTAACAACAGTATAAGCAAATGAGCTAGGAATCTGTTCACTCTCATGAATCGTCTTCTGATCATCCTTCAGTAGTGATTAATATTGAACTCTTTGTGTGATGCTTTCAGTATCAGCATAGATGACATATCATGTTCTTGTAATACTTGAATTTCTTTGTTGCAATTACCCCATCTTTATTAATCGGTGAAGATGTCTGTGTTTGTCTTACATTCACACCTTTACAGTATATATGATATTCCTTCAAGGTTTCTTCACTGCTGTGGCTGGTAATATACCTTAAGCAAAAGTGTTCCTTTCCTTTGTGCTTCATCTGGTGAAAGCACAACATTTTAAATCCCCCAATCCAACAATAGTGCAACTTAGTACCACCTTCATTGGTGTACCACCTTCATCGGTGTCTTCAGTCATAAAAAAGAAGAATGTGCAGAGAAAAAGAAGGTTGATAGGGTTTTATCAGATGAAGATAAATACATTGGCTGTATAACACCTCAGTTCATATCCAAACACATTTATAGCTAAATTATTGTATTTTCTACTTGTTGAATTTGACTAGTGGGTGAATTCCATTATATTTTAATTCACTTTCATAAGCTTTATACTTGGAAACTCTGTCGGTGTTTTTCCTATCAACTGACTGAAGAGAAATCAAAGACCATTTAAGGCATTGATCATCATTCTTCTTCACATTAATTATATATGTACTCCCGTTCATCAACGTTACTTCACTAGCAATACAATATATATATATATATATATATATGGTGAGCCCTTTAGGGGTTTGTACTTTGCTGTGTTTAGACAAGCTGATATAATCCTGTTAATGTACCATCCTGCCATTGTTAATGAATGTTTCAATACTTTCATTTCCCTTATCATAGGACAATTGCAGAGCACCAGAGATGTCATGTTCATTCAGAGCAACTGTTGTTTTGCTGACGAAATGTGCATCCACCTCCCCAGCTGGACTTTCTTTAACCATATCGATTTCCAATCCCAAGCTGAACTATACTGGTCCATCCCTCACTTCAGCCTTGAGCTCTTCATTTGTTTTACTAATAACTTTAAGAAACTGGAGAGCATCAACTAATTCAAGATGAGCGACATTCACCTTAAAAGATAATCTCTGAGGACTTTTTTATTGAAGTTAAATTTAAAAATTGGTCCTTGTGAAGATAAAATATCATTAATAACTCTAATTAATTTATCTTTTTTTCCTTTTTAGAGATCCTTTTCACACCAAGTTCTTGGGCACATTCATACAAATCTCATTTAACTTGATGGTTTAATAGCTGTTATCAGTTCCTTTTTATTCTTCCCACAACGACCTTTCAGAGCTAGCACCTTGGCAGGTTGATATAAGCCTCACTTGGTTTGCTTTCTGCTTGCTGGCTGATTAAGAGTTGTAACCAATTCCATTTTATTCACCCTCAAATGACCCCTCACACCAGCTCCATGGCTCATCTATAAAAATCACATACAGTTTGATTTTCATAAAATTTTTTGTTTATATATATATGATGTTTAATTTTTAATTTTTTTTACTTTTTAACTCAACTCTATCTTCCATCTCCATGTATACAAAAAATTTTACTCTGTTAGACTACACTTGAGCTCACTTGAGCTTGTCGTTCTTCTTTCTTTCTTCTGTAGTAAGCAGGTATCTTGCCTTTCATCTTTTCTTGATACTCTGAGTCCTGATATCTCTTCATCTTATTTTCTTTACAACCTTTCTCTTCTTGGTGTCATTTTTTAGTCTCATTGTGTTTTGACTTACTTTTTCTATACCACCCCTTAAAGCAAGCTCTTTGTTGTTCCTTATATTTCCAGTGGTGTATCTGGGTTCTTTTAATGAACTGGATTCCATTATATTTTCATACAATATTTATTTCTTAAAATACTTTTATTTTACACAAATTGATCTTTTAAAAGATATTGTATATAATATTAAAGTCTATCAAATACATTTGATTTAATAATCAAGTTTATTTTTAAATCAAATTTATTCTTTAAAAAACTTTTTTAATCAGAAATTTTAAAAGGGATTAGACAGGTGAGACAAAAACCCCAATTACTACACTACTTGTGTATGTCATTCACTTACTCTATTAGTGTGTATGTCATTCACTCACTCTTCTGGTGTGTATGTCATTTACTCACTCTATAGCTACTGGTGTGCATGTCATTCACTCACTCTACTGGTGTGTCTGTCATTCACTCACTCTACTGGTGTGTCTGTCATTCACTCACTTTACTGGTGTGTATGTCATTCACTCACTCTTCTGGTGCGTTCGTTATTCACTCACTCTATTGGTGTGTACGTCATTCACTTACTCTTCTGGTGTGCATGTTTGTGTTTTGACATGTACATGTTCGTTTGCCTCTATCTCCTTAATTCTGTTTACGAGATTGATGTCTGCATTTCTATCAAGTTTATATGTTGGTCTCTTTGTGTTTGTGTTTTGCGTTTCAATGGTCTTTCCCATTCCCGTTTCTCTCTCTTTCTTTTTCTCTCTGTCTCTGTCTTTTTCCTACTTTCTGTAAACCTCTCTGCGTCTTTCTGTACATGTATTTCTGTCATTCTAACTGTCCTTTTTGTGTCTGTGTGTCTGTCTGTCTTTCTATGCATCCATTTATACATCTATCCATTAATCCACTCTGTCTGTCTGTCTGGTTGTTTCTCTTTTTTTTTTCTGTCTGTCTGTATAACCTTCAATTCATCCAGCTATCAATTTATCCATTCATTCATGTGGTTTGGTCGACCATGAGTAGTGCCATTTGGCATCACCTGGGTTATAATATTTTCAAACATTTAGGTCAAGTTATTTTGCTCCACTCTGGTGCTGTATGAAGTACATGTACCTCATAAGGGTTTCACAAGAGTCTGTAAACTTCCCAATTCTTGGGATCTCACCCACAGTGGATGGGATCATACTACTGCACTGAACAGTTGCCCCAGCGAAGGGTCCGGTCTGCTGTGAACTCCAAGCTGCAGCACTAACTGAGAACATGGATACTGTATGTACACTGATATCTGTCTGTTATTCTGTTTATCTATCCACTTCAGAAGAGAAAACAACTTTAGGAAAATCACTCCCATCAGTAGTTCCCAATTTAAAAGACTCTTGGGGAAGGAGAAGATGTTTTCTTTATAAAAACATTTCCTTCACCCAGCATTTTCAGTTGTGAACTGCTAAACTACCCACTAATCTTAGAATCTATCTACCTGTCACTTCATTCATGTCTGATCATCTCAGTATCTGCCTCTGTATTTGTCTATTTGTGTGTCGGCTGTCTTTTTTTCTGCGTTCATGTCGGCCTTCTTGTCTATATTACTCAGATATTTGTCTGCCAATTTATCTGTATTGGCCTGTCCTTACGCATGATTTATTTTTTGTTTGTCTATTGGCCTGTGGGCCAGTAAAAATACAGTGCTGATTTGTATTTCGTTTTCTTAGAGTTATTTTCTGTCTCATTAAGTGAATAAATTTATCAATATATACAAAACAATGTATGTGTGTATGCGTGTATGTATGTATATAATAATGTATGCATGTATGTGGGTATGTCTGCCTGTCTGTGTGTCTGTCTGTCTATCTGTGTGTGTGTGTGTCTGTCTGTATGTATGTCTGTATATATGTCCATATGTCTGTCTGTCTGTCCATATGTCTGTCTGTCTCTCCGTATGTCTGTCTATCTGTCCCTCATGCTGTGTGTCTGTGACTGTCTGTCTGTCTCTCTGTCTCTCTGTATGACTGTCTGTCTGTCTGTCTATCTGTCTGTCTATCTGTCTGTCTGTCTATATGCCTGTCTGTCTGACTGACTGTCTATCTATATGTCTGTCTGTCTGACTCTCTGTCTCTCTCTCTTTCTCTCTCTCTCTCTCTCTCTGTCTATCTGTCTGCAGCCTGATTGTCTGTCTGTATGTCCGTCTGCAACCTGACTGTCTGTTTGTCTGACTGACCACCAGTCAATCAACAGGTAAATCTTTCCAGATTCGAGCCTCCGCCATGCAGGTGCAAGTCGACCAATCTTGTATATCTCCTGCAGTGTACCTAATGTGACATGCATAGTATGTTGGGGAGATGGGCCAAGGACTCCACCAACGTATGAACAGTCACCTGAGTGACATTGTGCGCAAAAACACCAAAGATATGCCTGTCTGGAGGCGCACCATTTTTGCTCCAGCCCGCACAGCCTCCAGGACTTGTGAGGGGCCACCCTCGATGTGCTACAGAGAGGTGACACCATCCTCTGGAAGTACCAGAAAGTGAGACCTGGCTACCATGCAGCCAAAAGGCATGAACTTGCAGTCCGACAGCTTGTGAATAATTGGAACAGCTGCAGCTTGTTTACACATGCATCATTCTTTTTCCCTCCTTTATCTCACCTTCCTTGTCATCTCCTGTACTCACACACCTTCCTTGTCATCTC
>JAOWAW010112246.1:0-13546 GCA_028565695.1 Nicola tetela
CCCAAGGAACTAGCAGATAACGAGTGTATAAGGAGGAATCCCACAAGTGTGTAAGATGGGATAATGAGCAGTAATTCCTAACTCTGAATGCTTCAGTATTAACTAACAGTGAATATACGAGCTGAAAACATCAGCAATAAAAACAGCTACAATTCTGTAGAACAGCAGGAAGGGTCCACTCCGGAAGAAAGTCCTTAGTTACAACTCAAGTTATCTAAATTGTTGGCACTCCTTCTGCAATTTTAGGTCTGTAACTAGTAATCTGCTCCACAGACTATATTTGCAGATCAATGACTATTAGCTATAATTTTATCTTGAACATATTATACATCAGAAGAAGGTAAATGATGTTTAGTCCATTACAGCTGGAATAATAGAGTTGGCATATGTAGCTCTAGCACACACGCATCACACATGTTTGTACATGTCTACAGTTTTCTTAGCGTAAGTGCACAAACACAGTTAGACATATTCATCAAACACACTCATTTGCGGACACAAATACACACATTCCCCTACATACAGTTGCTTCTTTTCTTAACATTCATTTATTTCTAATGAATCCCATCTGTCCTCGCTGTGGTCTGCAGCCGTGATCAGGTGAAAAGGCGCTGATTTTTCCTTATTTCTATAAATTCGAGCTTGTACATATATAGCTAGAATGAAGTGATCCGCTGCTGCATACAGAGCTAAATGACTAGTAAACAGCAGAAAAGACCAGAGGAGATCCCCAGTCAATGTGGTATTGATCAACACCTGCATGGCCAGAGTACCACACTGTATCATTCTATGTAGTGCAGTTATGTACAATTTAACCATTACATATGCATTACGTATACGTATGCTGGGAAAAAAATTGCTGGCACCTAGATGAACAAAGGTGTACGTAGTCATATCGAGGTTTCTGCTCCCCCTTGCGCCCCCTTGGGTTCAGGGTCTCCATGCGGAGTGGTTTTTGCATTCTGAACTAACCAGATTTCATATACAAATACTGACGGAGATAACAGAAGGTGGTAGCATTTATACGTGGCCAAGTAATGACAATGTTGTTTGAGCCTATCCTAGATAGTCTCAAGCATTTGTATTTGTCATCATTATCAGCCTTATAATCTATAGAGCAGTTGAAGTCATATCTGACATTTCATGTTATCTCTATCTATAAGAAAACGTTCCTTGTTAGGTTGGAACTACTATCTGGTGGATTTTAGGGGAACTCCTAAACTGAAGACCGCCAGTAACTAGTTACAAGTCACACAACCGTTTCACATTATTAGTGTGTATAATAACGATAGCGATGACTATGCCCAGTAAACTGCAGTTATTCTCTGAAACTGTCATTTCTCTACTCGTTAGCCAAAGATGGACATAGGCTCACCGGGACAGGCACTGGCAGCATTCACTCTGCTCAACAAATTTGCTGTTTTGTTGCAGGACGACCGCACAGCAGTTGAGCTCATATCCGCCGAGAAGCGTGAACATGAAGAACGCGCTGAGTTTCTCCGCCGTCTGCTAAAGGTAACCGGTACTAGCTGTCATTGTTGCCTGAGTCAATGTATAGTCAATTAGCTCTGTCAGAATTAAGGTAACTTCGGTTGGCCTTCTTTCAGAAACTGGCATGTGCATTCTGTAGACATCTCCAAGTTGTCACTCTGTCAAATTGTCTAATTGCTGTGTAAACATGAAGTGTTAACCCCTATTTACTGCTCAACTTGAATTGTAACCAGTACTGTATGTCTACTTAAATGTGAATGACATGCCATTGAGGAGTGATTACTGATGCATGCAATGAGTAGTTAGGTATGCCGGACAGTCAGAGTCATACCTGGGTTAGAGATGTGAGCCGTCCCAATGCATTTCCTATTTATCATGTAACTTGCTTCTAAAATATTGTAAGTCTGAAGGTTTGTGCTCTAGAATGCTTTATACACATCCAATGGGTCAAGCTCAGGGGAAAATGAATGATCACTAATTACAGACATCGGAAACCACGCATTTTAGGCGCTGGTGTCTTATTCAGGCTATGATGAACTTCATGAAGGGAATTGCCTTCTAATTTCTATCCATCTAGAGACAAATACCACTAATCTATAAAAGATAACTAATTATAACTCGAAGGATATTGTAACGTTCGTTGTAGGGTCTGGAGGCTGATTATCGGTTGCTGTGCGTCGAGACCATCAGGCCAAAGAAGGCCCGATGGTCAATCATTGGTGATGAAGCAGTTGGCAAGACCACTCTCCTTGACACTATTCAGCCGCCTGCCAACCCTAAGTCCAGGAGTAATCCACCCGAGCGAGGCACAGCTCAGTACCTCGCTGAGCGAACAGCGGGTGTTGAAATGCGCACCATCCCTGTATCGCATGGAGGGCGTCTGGTGGCGTCAGATTACGGTGGCCAGCACCAGTATATCACAGGTCACAGCCCTATCCTGCCAGGCAGGGACTGTGTAGACACACTTGTCCTGCAGCTGGAAGATGAAGAGGAGATGAAGAGGAAGGGGAAATATTGGCTCGGTTTTGTAGCTGCTACACGAGGAGGCAATGACAAAGGAAGGCAAGTCCGGCTTCTTGTCGTCTTTTCGCATTTGGACCAGTTCTCCTCAGATGAAGCCTCTAAGCGAGCCAGATCCGTCTACATCTACCTCAGGAACGAGTTCAAGGAGCACTTCAGGTTTATCAGGTGCAAGCCTCAACCCTGGTTTCTGGTGGATTGTCGCCAGAAATCACATGAAGTTGAGCGGTTGATTTCAGCTTTGGAGGATGCGTGGCTAGAGATCACAAAGGTTAGTTCAGAGTGTAACAATAATGCAAAACATGGCAGTAGTTCTTCCTTAACCTTATCCAGGCCAGGGGGCACATTGTGTCCCCCTGTTTAAATTCGGGATGTATCTCCTAAGCAAGTTCAAATTCAATACTGGTACTCTCTGACTTTTCCCCATATGTATTTTCCCCTATGAAAAGGGCATTTTCGACTCTCTAGTTATACTTCAGGTTGCCATAGCAACCAATGAAATCTTGTTTACGTTAACGTGTGTGGACTTCTGAATGGAGTTCCAGGAGGTTGATGACATTTCTGTTTGTTCTCTCCCAAAACACACAAAAGTTGTTCAATGAAGCATAAAGGGCTGTTCTTACTTCTTTCTTCGGAAGAAATGCTAGAATAGTCTATGCCCACACACACTATGTCCGAAAGTATTGTTTTAATCATAAAGTGATTTAATCCACCTTAAATCGTCATACAACATCACCATGGCAACAAGTTTTGCTCAGCTGCTGTCAGATTTTGATAAGCTTTCAGAAAAACCTAAGTTTGTTGCACCAGAACAGGCTAAACTTGATTTTTCATAAGGGGGCACAATGTGCCCCCCTGGACTTTGGAGCTCAAAAACAGCCTGGCCTGGATAAAGTTAAAGTGTTAACATGTGATTACAACTGACCATGAGATGTTTCATGGTAAATGTACTGTAGGGGTCTAGTCATGCGCTAATCATCCCTTTAGCGCATCTATTTGTCTCTGCGATTAGGACCACACTGAGTCTTTACACTACTCAAATGGTCACAGGTATATGTACAACAGTCTGAAAAATGTCAACAATAACTCTGTATAGAACGATTTCTCAGGTTCATCATTAGAACGGGATATGTTGTTTGAATTCTGCCAGGACATGGATGATGAGCCTGCAATCAATGAGAAGATCCGTGATGCTCTGCAAGAACACAGTGATTTGGTCTTGCAATCTGGTGGGATCGTGAAGGAAGAAGTTTATCACATCTTCTTGAAGGAGAAGGTGATGACGATGGACACCAACATTGACCAGTTGAAGGATTCAACTCGACTTCTTGACCTTCAGGGTGATGTAAGTGGATAGGTCGCTATGAGAAGCAGGTAATCCTAGGGGATTGTCTGTGATCTACAGTAATCGGATGAATTCCTTTGAGTGCTCCATTATGTAACAGTCAGTGAAGTAGAACTGTTAACCATGTCAAGTAGCAAACATATAGACTGCAGTGTATTAGAACACCCACAAGTGCCTCAGTAATGTGTTATTCAGATATCTCAGGGTTACTTCCAGAGGCAGTTCTAGATCACATCCGTATCCCCATACACTGTAGAGGTTATCTCAGAGTAAAATTGTCACATTATTTCAGTAGAACATTCCAAACTTGTGTTGGAGAAGTGGGTGTATTTTTGCACATTTGCCCAGGTTTTTCTCCTGGATTCCAGCAGGTTCACTGCAGAGAGGCACTGGCCAAACTACATCGTCCTGAATCCACCACAAGCTTGCCACAAGATAACCAAGGCGATTCTCTCACCGGCTTCCATTCCAGGTAGCCTTTTGGAGTTTCCACCTCATGGAGTAATCACCGAGAAGCAGCTCAATGAAGCGTTGGAGGATGAAGGTTTTGATCCTACCGGCGGCAAGGCTTATTTGGAGATTTGCCGTACCTGCACAAGATATGAGGAAAGTCAATCTCAACCAGTGCGCTACTTCTTCTCCATGCACGTTCGTGAGCAACTTGGAGATTTGGCTGACGCCTGGCACAAAGATGCTCGTCAGGTCCAAGGAGGAATACGTCTCTGCTTTCCTCAACTACGACCATCACCAGCCTTCTTTCCGCGTTTTCAACTAGCTCTCTGTGAGCACATTCCAGTCGATGTAACGGAGCGCACTCCAATCTGGCGGAGAGGTGTTGTCCTTGACTGGCCTAATCATCTTTGCATGAAGGTCAGTCAACAAATCATCGACGTCCAACTGCTCTTAGCCTCTTTCAAATTACTATTTTATGTTTTCTGTAAATCTAAAATTGTGCCCCTTAATATAATATGAATTGTCCCATAATGGAATAGTGTAATATTGCCGCCCATAGTACACTACTAGAAAGCTAAGGGAGCAACTTTGCAAAGCATAGTGTTGGTCTAGCACACTGTATGGCTTGCAAAAGCAATTCCTGGCTGAATAGAATGACTGCAAAACTTCTGCAGATTGATTAGCCTTCTGACGTTTCCCTCTTCTTCTAAGTTACCTAGTACTTCAGTTCTATAACAACTAATCAGCAGTATCTAAAGTTTATTACAATTAATATGAATAGCAAGTATTCCCTTGAAGTTTGCAAGTTTGTGCTGCCATTGCTATTCTGTCAGAATCACTAAACAAGTCTTCCAGTGGAACCTATCACATACAGCCCATCAGTGTTTGGACTTCATTCTTCTCATTCTTTGCTAATATGTACGTAGGATCAAGTGGCCTTTCATGATCTGTGCTTCTTTTGAATTCTTCTGAAAAGGTGGAGCAAGCAAGTGGCCCTCTAGACGTCGATATCATTGCTAAGGCATATCCTGATTGTGTCCATGATTGTGCCGTCGCTCTGAAGAAGGTCACTAACATCGCTGTGCAGTGTGCCAACTTTGTGACTCCGGGCAGTGAGATGGCGCTTGAATACCTCAGCCTGCAACAAATCACCACCATGGAAAGCATCAAGTCACCCTTCTCTTTCAAGGGACAAAGAATCCTCACCTGCTGCAAGAAGAAGATGCAACTTACCCACGGCGTTCACAAGGAGCTTCCTGAAGGCCTTCTCCCCCTTGTGCAGATGGTTGAGGTAATGGTAACCTGGCTGAAATGGTATAGTCCAGTTTGATATTTCCATCAGCCTTGTGTCTGTTGAGTATCTCCAGGAAAGGAAGAGCTGGCCAGTGCTACAATTGTTATACAAATTACTGATTTCATCTATGTAGAGGCAATTAGTGTAATAGAATCAAAAAGGGCCAACAAGAACAAATTTTAAATTCACTATTCCCTTTTACGTTGATGATAATTTTCCTGCGTAAACCTGGTAAAATTCTTTCCATGTCTGTTATTGTATTCAGCCTGACCTTTGCGCAGCAGAAGGACTTCCTTCAAGACTTCCAGTAGAGCTAAAACTCAGGTACTGCAGGACAACCATAGCTTAACTCCAGAGAACTAAGAAACATGCCACATATGGTGATTTTGATGTTAGTTAGTGACAGCTACGGACATGTAGATCGATGTACCAGGCACACCAACGTCCTATCTGTATATTTTTGCAACTGTAAACTTGATTTTGAGAATTTATACAAGACACTAATTGTTGCAGTGTTACAGTGTTTATTGTAACGTTTGAAAAGGATATACTAAAGTTCAGACTTGTGAATGTATCTTTACCCCTACTTCTGTCTGTGTCACGTATGATGTACAGGTCCGAGCAAGTCAGAGACATCATGCCACGTGTAATTGGACGGTTGGCAGAGCGCTTCAGCAAACATCAAATGCAGTGTGTGCGATTGGCCACAGAACTGGGGGTGAAGCCAGAGACGCTGGCTCTTGTTACTGGTGATTCTTACTGTGCGATTGATGCTTTCCACATGCTGCGCAACTGGTTGTGCGCCTGTCCTGCCAATGCTGGCCGTGTCCTTTATGAAGCTCTAGTTGCCATTGGTCAGCATGACCTGGCAGACGATTTGCAGACAGAGCTGTGTGATTGATGTAAGTATAATAATTGATGAAAAAATAAAATTGAAATTTAATGGGCAGGGGGAATCAATTCTGATGATGTAATACAGATGCTAGAGACTCAGTTCCCAAGTGCCCCATGTACAACTGTCTATTTTGATTATAATGATAGTTGCATAAAGCCACACAATACATACTAGGATTATCAGTAGACATTTTCTCTCGCGCATCATGACTCTAACAGTTCTCTCAACATCACTCCCCTTCCCCAATTAGCCTGGGAGGTGAAAACGTTGACAACATTTAAGGCTTCTAACTTATCCCTGCAGGTGTATGGATGTCATTGCAAGGCTGGGCACTCTTCAATCACGCTTGCAGCTAGCGATAAATGCAGTGACACCCAAAAGATTTCATCTTCATATTAACTCACAAATGCACACACTTCCACACCTGCTGCATGGATAGTCACTCTACCATTCTACACGCAGAGTGAACTGCCATAGAAAGTAAATTTCACTGATGAAGTTTTGGTAGCCATCTCATGGCACACTTCAGGCAGTATGTTGTCAGCCTTTTGCGTTTTTTTTTCTCTCAGTTTCTCTATTCCACCTGTGTCTCCTAGCAACACATTGTACAATCCTTAGCAATAAATCTGTTGCGGTCATGCTTCTATTTCCCGCCTTGCAATGAACATTTGCGAATGCTGTAACTTTTCTCTTTGAATTAATTGTTAACCACAAGAAAAGCATGAGTTGCTGATCTTTAATTTGCAGTTTACTGTAGAATTCGCAATTCTCTGCAACTTCTGTTCATGCTGATTGCTGATTAGGATACACCTTTGCTTGTGTCTTGTGTTAGGGAATTTCACACGTATAGTTTTTCCGTCATTGCAATTCTTGCCAAGAGACTTACACTTGTCTCCTGTATTCAATATGCATCTTACTGTGTTGGCAACAGCTCAGACCTAAACTTAATACCTAATGGGGTTATTGGTTGGAACCGATTTAAAGTTCTGGAAATTAGATAAATGAAATGCTGTACAGCGCTCGAACCAAAGAATTTAATAGCAATAGAATGAGCATCGTGGATGTGATCTCAACAAGCTCTGTTTAGATACTATTTAAGTCACCTCGTGGTTGGCATGTTAGCAACATGGAAATGGCTTGAACACCTTTCACATGTCAGACAGCACAGACATTGACCGAAATGTTCAACACACACGCACGCACACACACACACACACACACACACATACACACACGCACACACACTCGCGCGCGCACACACACACACACATACGCACACACACACACTGAGTGCACATTATTTGGTACTAGCATAGTTACCCGTTCTTCGCACGGATCGTAACGGCAGGAGTCGGCCGTGCGTACTATCCATGGGGCGATGACGATGGCGCTGCCTCTCGGCTAGATCCAACGGCTGAGAGTATTTTAAGAAATTTACAAAAACGCAGCATGCAACACTGCGGCATTGTTGAAGTTTTCGGGCGGATGAGCTACATAAATAGTATTTAGACATTTGACTGTCACTCATTGTCTACATGTAGACGTGTGAACGTTCGTGGTCCAAGGTGTTGCAGACTGAATTTTGGAAGGCCGATTCGGGCTCAGGATGGCGCAATGGTTAGCACGGGCGAGTCCTGCCTGCTGGGCGATTTTGGTGCCGTAGGTTCGACTGCGCCTCTGACGGCCCGGTTGAGAGTATTAATAAAATTGTCGACAAGTTATTTCTCCGTCAGTTAGCTTTACCCGACCGGTTGCATTTTGCGGCAGCTTTTGCGCGCATACATTTGGGAAAGTTGGCCAGCATGCGTTGAACATTATACTTACCCGTGCGCATGCTTTGCACGGGTCATTGAATGTGGTTCGTGCACATTATGCACGTGTGCCGGGAAGAGGCACATTTGTTAACGTGTGACGCGACATCACAGCTGCGGCATTGTTGCAGTTTTGGCGCCCATTATTATTATTATTATTGTTGTTGCTGTTATTATTATTATTATTATTATTATTATTATTATTATTATTATTATTACTATTTACGGATTCAACAATAGGGAGGTATACCCTAATCGAGGGGCACATTTGTTGACGTGTGACGCGAGATCACAGCTGCGGCAGCGCGCAGCAGTGCGACATTGTTGCAGTTTTGGCGCCCATTATTATTATTATTATTATTATTATTATTATTATTATTATTATTATTATTATTATTATCATCATCATCATCATCATCATCATTGTTATCATTCTTATTTTTATTTCATTATCATTCTTATTAATATTTCAATCGCCATATTGACTTCGGCATGTAGGCTCGGGTAAATATAGGCCGGTATTTTCTTGGCCTCGGGTAATAAGGTATTTACTATATTTCTGCGGTTGCGACTTGTATGTGACAGATGGGAAATTGGACCTCTCGCCGACAAATTGTCCTTGTCTTCCAAATATCTCATTCGGCAAATAGTCCGCGTCGGCCAATTGGGCAAAGTATGTCGGCGAATTGTGCGTGTCGGCCTTTCCTCCTTGTCGGCAAAATGTCGCCGTTGGCAAAAAGGCTCTGTCGTCCAATCGGCCTGTCGGCTAAATAGCTGTCGGCAAAGTGTCGTTCTACGTCCACCAATTGTCTTTAGGCAAAGTGTCTGTCGGCCTACTGGCTTTCGACGAAATTTCTTTCGGCAAACTGTCCGTAACCCGCACACATAGTACATGGTATACGCTAGTATGCTACTGAGCCGATGTGAACATGAACACGAACAGCTGCGCTGTTCTAATTTACATAATATGGGGTTGAGCCTGTTCATGATCGATAATCAGTAGCGTCTGTGGACGCGATGATGGGTGCGGCAGTCTGTCTTTCGAGCGATGGCTTTTCCGCCGAAGAGGAAAGTAAGCTAACGGCAACTTACCGTCTTTGGAGATTTTGCTGTTGCGTCAGGCGCAAGAAATAGGAAGCGGAGAAAACCACGTACGAGGCATTCTTAGATGCGTATGTTGCAAGGCACTCTGAAGGGGCGACGTCGAAATCGCGGGAGGAGATTATTCGGTTGGGCCAGGGTGCGTGGAACTCTATGAAGGATGACAGTGCTGCTCTGAAAGCGTTAACGTTTAATTTATTTCTAACGCCGAAGAGTGGGAGCAACTTCAGATTGAGAGCGAAAACCGATTGTTGTTGCATCCCGCGCCCGGTTTGTTGTCGCGGGCCAGTGACGACGAAACTACTGGTACATGTACGAGGTGCTATGAAAAATCATCGGTGGTACATATACTCAATGTATGTTCGTTTCTAGAGGGTGGGGAGGGGGTCTGGGAAGAAATGAACAGTTTTCATTTCTACAAAAATATCTTTTAACTGACATTCTCGCTGGGACAAAATATTGTAAACAGAAGTTCTTCTCACTCTAGCTGCCCAATATATATTTTTTTATTTATTGCGACGTTTCGGCCGGTCTACCCAGGCCTTCCTCATGCAGTTATCACTGATTCTAAGACAAAACATTTGCTTATGATGAAGAGTTTTCCAGTCCGGTTGTATGCATGTATGATGCGTGGTGTCATTGTATCTACGACTACACCTGCGTGTTTTGTGTGTTGTGCGAAAATGTATAGTAGCTCTAACCACAGTTTGCTCAAGTCGGTCCCTTTGTCTTGGTGTAGGGCGGCGTCGGGTCCACGAGGTAAACATCGTGGACCCGACGGAAACATCGTAGATACAATGACACTACACATCATACATAACTGCTTGAGAAAGGCCGGGGTAGACCGGCCGAAACGTCGCAATAAGAAAAATTATTGGGCAACTGGAGTGAGAAGAACTTCTGTTTACAAAAATGTCGGTATTAAGGACGACCCCTAATAGTATATTTCGTTTTAATGTTGAATGTCTTTTATAACAAATCAACACTACTACTGCAAAGCCGCAACAACAGTTTCTGCGAGGAGCGATTTAAAAGTTAGTAAAGCAAAACTAACAAAGTCTGGCGATTATGCTAACTCGAGCTCTGTGAAACCACATTCATGCACTATTTTCAAAACACAACTCTGAGCTTTTCACAGCTTCAGCAGTTAATCAGGAAATTGACAGTTGTACAGGAATGTGAGCCATTCGCCTTTAGATAATCTCTGATAGCAGATTCATGTTGCTCTGAAAAAGAGGCCCTCTGCTGAGTCTCTCGATCTGCTGGGGCTGATGATGGCAGCACCACCAGAGCAAGACAAACAGTGTGCTGCCATCCGGATGTCTTCCTGATGTTTAATGTCTCCAACACTCTACGCACTAACCTTTGCAGTGGGTATCATCATTTACTGCCAGAACGTTTAATGCGAGATCTTCCTCGGGGTCATTCAACAGTGCATCATCATCCAGGATTGGGAAAGGTCAGGGTTGCTAAACACCATCTTCTGGTTGTGGCTTCGTGTTTCGATTTGAACAGCCGCGCTAACTGCCTTGAACGCACTCAGTAGTCGTTACGGATCACCTTAGTGAAGGCTGTATCTTTGCAGGCGGAAAAATGGCATATTTGCTGCAGACTCAGCAAACTTTGTCACCTTTCACAGTGGCATGGAAAGTGTCATAATTGTCTGTGGAGCCGGCGAAGTAAATTAAAAAAAAAAAGATCCTGGCTTTTATGTTCTCAATTATTGATGCTCCAGTGTAGTTCCGACGCTAGGAGGAGACCAAAATGCTTGTGCGTTCGTCTTTTCTGCTGTAGGTACAAGTAGGTGGCGGTTGTAGAGCTCTACAAATTCGTGAATTTGCGTTCGCTGCGCAGCGGTGGCTTAGTTATGAGTCATCTGCACGCGAAATCAAGAAGTGGTCAAGAACCACTTTCGTTGATGGAGCCGGAAATCTCGTCATTCGCAGCAATGGTATCCAGTACAAGTCAGGGCTGGGGAAAAGTCCTGTGATCAGTGCGCACGTCTAATCAAAATTTTGCCATGTGGTCGTGGCCGGGTCACTAGCAATCGGGAGATGATGCAGTGGTCGGCAGATGATGGAGAGATCCCGGCTGAACTGGCTTAAGAGAAGACAAGGGTTTCGTAAAGCGGTTTTAGCCGTCTTTGTCCATTGGCTTCAGCCTTTACAACAGGTAAAGAGACAGTAGATGCGCTCAAGAAGCGTTCTCTCGACCAACTTAGAAGCTGGATTGTTGGGAGTGTCCCGTCTAGTTGTACTTCCCCTGTGATTGCATATCCCTCCAGTAAAATTAGACAGCATTGTTATCTATGTAATTTTACTACCCCGGCAGTTAAATTAGATAGGCAGTCCATATCTGATTTTGCTCCCGGAATGTAAAATCAGACAAGCCAGTTGTCTGATGAGGCTTCGTTTACACGTATCCGGATTCGAAAGCCTCCGTATCCAGTTGCTCCGTGTTCGAGGCGTTTACACGGTGCCGCGCCTATGCGATTTCTGGTGTTTACACGAAAACGGAGAAACCGTGCGCTCGGCTCGCAACTGTCTGACGGGCACATGTGCATGTGACTTTTGAGCGGCGCGCGAAAATGATTGCATTCATTTTCCGGCGCGCGAAAATTTAATTAACAAACTGAAACCGATTGCATTCATTTTCCGGTCCCGGTCTTTAGTTGTTCATTTCGATATTCTTTCCTTTGGTACGTGTGGCTTGTGAAGTTTCCCTGGCCTGTTTTTATTCAAAGGACAGCACGATGTCTGAGGGTGTGGTAACAGTGAGCTCGAAAAATCTGGTAAGAACAAGGCCGACAAGGCAAAAGAGAAAGAAACGTTTGTTTGGGAAGATGAGGAAGTGGAGATGTTGTTGTCGTGCGTGGTGGACTATAAGACAGCGAAGCTTGCAGAGGGGGTGGACTGGGAAAGCGTGAAAACCAAGTACCAGGACATTCTGACTCTCTATTTGGACAGTGTCAGATCAAGGGAAGAAGTTGGAAAGTACAATTCCAGTATCACGAAAGAGGGGATCACGACGAAGTTGAAGGCTGTGCGCACAAAATTTCGTGAGGCTGTGGACGATGGGAGGCGGAATGGCTATGGCAGGGTGGCTATGATTTTTTATAACCTCTGTGAAAAGATCTGGGGTGGCTCCCCAGCGACGGGGCAAATGCCTTGTGGAATTGAGACGGTGGATACGGGAGCAGCACCTGCTCCACAACCTTCTTCACCCAACAATGGCCTGGATTCAATTGTGAACATTGAAGAGCCGTCACCGTCCATTAGTTCCGACGATAACAGCAACGTTCCTGCCAGTACCTCCCTATCATTTGCGATAGATAAGCAGGTCGTCGCAAGAAAGCAGCGGAGAGATCTGCTGAACGAAAAGCTGGTGAATTATCGCCATGAGAAGCTCAAGCGGAAAGCCAGCACTGACAGTCAATTATTGTCCTTGGTTAACCAAGAATTCGAGATCAAAAGGAAGTTTGTGGAGGAAATGAGTTAGTTGGATGAAGATCACAAGAAAACGATGACAGCTTTATCCAGCAACATGGCAAGGATGGCAGATTCCATCACAGCTGGTTTCAGCATGTTGCAGCAACTGATGGCAAATCCTACTCCCCCACTGACGTCTCGCAACTATTATCAGGGAAGCCTTGCACATGTTCCAGTGATGATGTCTTCCCATAGCACACAGCCCAACAGTTTGCCTTCTCAAACCTATGGCTCCCCCAGGAATTTGTCGTCTACGGCTTATGCCACGCCCAACAGTTTGCCCTCCCCAGCTTTTGCACATGCCTCCCCCAGCTGTACTTTGCCGCCACCATCTCCAGCGTGGCAGAGTGACTCAACATCATCGCCCTCTCAAAACAACTCTTAGCCTGAAGGATTGGTGGGCTGCTGATGTAGGAACATTTTTATAATAACATGCTCAGCAAACGAGTGGGGCTGAAACGATAAGGCTGCTGACTTGTCTGCTGCTATAAACATCACTATATTTATGTACGTTTTGTGTCATCCTGTTTTGCTTATAATTTCTTTTTTGCTTGATCATTTTCTTACAACAGTGTAATGCCAATCTTCTCTGTTATGTTGGCTTGCTTAGCTGTTAGTCATTTTGAAGTTTTTCAGGTGGTGATCTTT
>JAOWAW010112257.1:0-13545 GCA_028565695.1 Nicola tetela
TAGTAGTGAATACTGTGATGGGCAGGACGTGGCTACGCGCGCGCTAATGCCGGTTAGGGCTACGCCATAACCTTCCATTTGTGACGTGTTACCGTGACTAAGTACTGGCAACTTACCTGAACTATGCGCAACCCGTATTTGTGACCCGTTACGGTGACTCAGTGACCCGTTACGGGGCCGTGACCGCTTACGGGGCATGGCTGTCTTACGAGGGCCAACATATAATTATAGAGAAAGACAAAGGAATGTCAAGAATGTGCAGTCTAAGGAAGCCAAGAAATGCTCCAGGAGATCTTACGAGTGTTTAGGGAAGCGTCAGGACTTGAGTTAACAGGCGCTGACGACAGTAACGAGAAAGGATGTGGAAAAACTGTCTCTGCAAGCGAGGGTTTCTCAATGTGCGCAGTTAGGCTTAACGATGGAGACTATATGAATCTCAAGCTTGAGATACTTCTGTGAACTGGTCAGTACACGGAATGGCCCATCATATGGAGAAACGAGAGGGCGCCGAACGCTATCATGACGAAGATAGACATGAGTACAGGCAGAAAGATCCGCAGGAACACAGCGAGGGACAGGAGGTGGTAGCTCGTGGTGTAGGCAGGCGCCAGGAGCTTGCAAAATCTCGAAGTCGATGAAGGTAGCTGCGGAGATCTGGGACATTATATGGATTAGGGGAAATTTAAAGGAAGAAAGCCCCGAGCAGGCGAAGTGGGGTCCCGTAAACAAGTTCGGCATCGATATCGTTTGCCTTGATGTCAGTTTAGAGTGCCGTCCTGATTCCAAGTAAAACAATGCTGAATTTCTCTGTCCAGCCATCTGGGTGAGCACGCAAAACCACCTTTAGTTGGCGGCGTAAACGTTCTACTATACCGCTAGCTGCTGGATGATAAGCAGTGGTGCGATTGCGCCGAATACCGAAACTGCGATAGAAATCGGTAAAAAGTTGAGATTCAAACTGCGCCCCACGATCAGTGGTGACGATTTCAATCGTCTATCCAATTGTCAAGGAATGCAGCCAGCACAGTAGGCTGTTGGACGTTTTTATGCGGGACTGCAATCGGCCAACGGGAGAAACGGTCGACACATGTTAACAAGTACTGGCATTCCTTGGAGGGTGGCAGAGGTCTCACAAGGTCAACGTGGACGTGCCAGAAGCGGGCGTCGGGATAAGGAAAACTGTTGGTATGACGTTGGATTTAGCACGTTGACACGCTTGACAGGTTGGATAGGAGGTCTCAACGTTTTCAAGACTAGCCCTAAAAATCAGCAGTCTAGTCGCGAAACGGGACAGAAGTTCGCTTTCTGGGCTCGAAATATTTTTAAAGCAGCGGTCGACAGAGAGAAAACAGGACCATCGCTTTACTCACCAAACTGAGAGTACGCGGATAGTTTATGGACCTTGTTGCCAGGATACTTTCTGATTATTAGTGAGTCATGACTTTTACCGCCTTGGCCCTTTGGTGTGAATACCAGTACCGTGATAATGCCCTCTCGCTCTTGGCCTTCCCACTACTCGAAGAAACCAAGCATACATGGCACGTGCATCAAACTAACCTTCTTGAGCTGTTGACGAGAAGGCAACCCAAGATATCAGTAAACAGCACAGGCGGTAAAAAACGGCCTGCCGGGCATGAGAATGACAGCCACACGCAACATCAGCAACGAGCGGACGAAATACTGTCATGTCGGGTCGTTGCTCACTAGAAAGTAAGCTGTCGAAGTCCGAGACTTGCTGCTGCCTCCACCCACAGCGCGCCCTTGTAGTACTCCGAAGGATGCCCTCATTTGCTGCACTTCCGAGTCGGAGCCTGTGCAAGCTTCATCACCTTTGTCTGCTGCTCAGTTGGGTGACCAAAATCCAAGCCAACTGCTACGCCACATGGGACGGCTTGTTGGGAACAAAGCGATCGATTAAGGAAATATTTTTAAGGATGGGAGTGAATGTAATTCAAATGTGGAAAATGGGAAGTGAAGCATTAGCGAAGCGGCAAAAAAACGTTTTTGCCTCTTCGCGAATGCTTCACTTCCTATGTTCTACATTTGAATTACGTTCACTTCCATCCTTAAAAATAGTTACTTGTTCATTTGTCCTTGCGCGATGCACAATGGCGACTGTGACGGTCCCTGGCGGGAGCAGGAAAAGTCAGTAAGCCTGCGATAGGCCTATATTGAGAAGCGGAGGCGGGGTGGTTAAGAGCGTCTCCCGGACTGACCGGAGGTAGGCCAGTCCCCGTAGCTCAAGTGGTAGAGCATCAGTCGCGTAAGCTGAGGGTCCTGCATGATTCGAATCCTGGTTGGGATGCTTTGCTAATGCTTCACTTCCCATTTTCCACATTTGAAAAACGATCGATCCTGGCATATTCTACCAGCTTTTTTTTCAGCGTCTACCAAAGGACGTCGTGATGATTTTGGAAGCCTCCAACACGACAGCCGTCACTTTACAAACTCGGGCTGAGATAACCAATAAACTCATGGAGTTGTCTCCGCATGTCGGTAGTTAGCAGTAGTTTTACAGTTGCCGTTGTCTCTGGTTCTTTTGGAAGTGTCGTTTTCTCCGGCCGGTTGTTGCTAGTGTACTGTCTTCTTTTACACCTATCTTCTTGCTGTTGTTTTTCCTTGACATATCCCTTCTGTTCGTCCTTGGATTGATCTTTTGGGCCGGGATCTTCGCTGGTTGGTCCCATGTACAAACTGACGGTTCCGCCTGTACGATTGTCCTTCGACGTCTACTATGCATGAGCGTGGGCCATCTTGTTCAATACACTGATCTAGTCTCGCTCCATTCTTTGGAGTAAGCACCCAACCAATCATTCGAAGACTACATTGCGCAACTCCGCCGGTTAGCAGCAACTTGCGAATTTGGCGCACTCTATGACGAGTTTATTCGAGACCGACCAGGGCTGAGTATTGCGGATAAGGAGGCTTAAACTTAAGCGTAACTTATCAGAACACGCCACCTAATGTTAGAGAAAGGGGAAGACATTTGCAGGAGCAGCGGCGCCACGAGACGACAGATATCAGCTGTCAAGAAACACTCAGAGAGAACTACCCGACACGAAGACATTAGCCGAGCAATCAGAAACTGCGCACTTCACGCGCTGAAAGCGCAGCAGTTCACTGACAGCCCCAACTTCCGGAACCGACAAGACGACGCTCGGTTGCACTGTAATTTCTGAAGAAGGAAGCGCAGAAAACGAAGCAAATGTCCAGCCTTTGGAGTCACCTGCATCATCTGTGGTAGGAGAAATCATTACGCATAAATGTGGAAGCAAGGAAGAAACCCCAGACAATCTATTGACAGAGCCAGCTATCGAGCAGTGCGATAGGCGGACGAGCAAGACGACGACAGCGGCTGGTATTATCACAATACCGAAGATTACGAAGACTCTGAGACCGTGCATACGTTTAGCATAGAGACGATCAACCACACAAGAACCGTAACGACCGAGAAATGGACCACAACTCTCTGACTGATACACTCAGCTCAGTCGGAACGTACAGATTTACCTGGCCAGCTACTGAAAGAAGTAATGTTTTCTCATATGGTCTCGTCCAACTAGTGAACGAGCCTACCTCAGTGAACTTCTCTTCTTGATTTAATCTTTATCAGCAAGCCCCATCTTAACTGTTCATATTTCCAAGGTGCTTCCAGCGATAGCTGACCACTGCCCTATAGAGTAAACCTTGTTCAACTACAGATAACTGGTCATATTCCCATCAAGCGTTCTGTCTCATACACGTGAGATTATGAGAAGGTTAACTTTGATGATATTCAGGAAGCTCTACTTTACATAGACTGGTCATGTGTGACAAACTGTGCAAACGTAAACGGTACCGGTGGTGCTGATCCTGCCTGAATGAAGCTCTGAAAATTTGGTAAAGCCTGTTTTCATCAACTGTGAAAAAATAAGTCATTTGGAAGCCAGAACTGAGCCATGGTACAATTCATTTCACTGGAGGCTGGCTAAGTATCATGATCGCCTGTTTCATCAACTTAGGAGACACCCTCACAATGAGCGCATCAGCCTGTTATACAAACAAGTTCGAAACTGGTATGTCTGTGAGCTGAGAAATGCAGAGAGACAATTTTACTCTTCTCTTGTTTCTTCACTGGAAAAACTTACTGAGCTCCTGCCCAAAGTACATTCTACCATCGTTGGCAGGCAAAGATAAACTCTACCTGTGGTATGTCATCCATTAATTTTATCAGATCCCACCTTTATCTAGACTGAGAGGGTAGCCTATATATAACACTTAAAAAAAGCAAATGCTCTCAATGGCTGTTTTGCTAAGCAGTGTAGCGCTTCTCCTGCTTCAGAGATACCAAGCTTTCCTACCTGTGCATCTACTTTTTCAGTTTTCTAAAATTACTGTCAAACAAGTGGAAGCTGAATTTCAATGGTTAAATCCCAGTGTCTGGAAGGCAACCCGGATGACATCCGATCCCCAATCAGCTACTGAAACTCTGCGGTGCCTCTGTCAGCAAACCTCTCTGCTTTGTTTGTAATCTCTGTCTTCAAACTGACATTTTCCTATCTACCTGGAAATCTGCGTGCGTTCAGCCAGTGTTTAAACACAAAGGGGACCACAGTCATGCTTCAAATTATCAGCCAATAGCTCGATCTCCTCCCATGAGTGTCATTAGTCTTTGAAGTCTTAGCCAAACAGCAACTGCTCAGATACTGTCCAGCTACAGAATAACACACTGCCAGATGAACAGTTTGGTTTCCTACTTGGGCACTCTACAGTATGGCAATTAGTATTGCTTTTGGTTTACAAAGATTGGGAGGATGCCCTGGACAAAGGTAAAGCTGCCCATGCACTGATTTTAGATGTTGCCAAAGCCTTTGACAGAGTTGACTGTGGTATTCTCATCGCAAAGCTATCGATCATCACTGGGATTTACAGGACCCTCACTCAGATAGGCTGAAGAGTACCTGCGTGGCCGATCTATTGTTACAATGGTAGGTTAATTCCAAATCTGTTGAGATTCCAAGTGGTGTACCTCAGAGATCTCAGTTCTGGGTCCCCTTCTGTTTATTATTTGTATGAACAACCTACCAAGTGCTGTGAAGAACTGCATTTCTGCTATATGTTTGCTGGTGACATTGTTGTACTCACTGTCGTCTGATCCCTTATATCCTCACCTTGGCTGTTTACCAGAAGATGTGAATGCTGCTCATGGCTGATCCCAGAAAACAAATATGTTTAACGCGGGGAATTCAAATCAGACATAATATATGCTGTTGACAAGACATGGACGTCAGAAACCGCTGTGCAAGCAATCGAGTCCATTGTTACTAATGCTGGAGAGTCTCTTACAAATTCAAGCACTATGAATCACCTTGCTTTGCTAGTTACCTGTAGACTGAAGTGGTCCAACCATAAATCTGGTGTGATTAAGCGCGTTAGTCTGAAGGCTGTTGCTTTGAAGAGACTTGCATATGGCTCATGTCTGCCTATGATTATTGTCTCTTGTGTTTCTTGAGCTCTTGTTCATCCAGTCCTTCAGTATGCTGGTGTTGTTTGGGCAGATGCTCCAAATGTAATAGATTACTAATTTACTATATACATGTATATATAGTAGCGGCAGCCCTTGGAAAAAATTGAGTTGTCCGTGGCACATACTGCCTCGAGGTGCAGCAGATATACTTCAAGGGCTGATTGTTTGACAGTTTTAAATGGGCCAACATTGCATAATTTGACAGGAGAAGCTGGTCTTCTATCGGAAGCTAATACAATAACAGGTGACCACCAAGATAGTTAAAAATACGGCCTTCAACTGCCACCAACCTCTGTTCATACAGTTTGTGACATAGTAACTTGGTTGAGTTTCCTTTGTGTTCTTCTTCATCTCATTTTTCTTCTTTCCTTCCATCTACATGTACCCTATGGAACTCTTTACCTTCCTCAGTAACTGCTTCTTCTCTTTCTCAGTTTCTATATTTAATTGACAGTCATTTTGCTTCAGATCGTTTTTCCTACAGCTTAACTTAGTTAACTTTCTATGTCTGCGAAGGAAATCCTCCTGATTAGCCGTGGCTACTAGGAAATCCTTTTCAAATATATAAATGATGATGATAATGAACTCTACAGCTGCAACCGGTTGAGGCCGACCAATTCAACAACACGAACTAGCATGTACCGATCGAATGTAACTAGACAGTGGAGCCAGTTGCGACGTCATGAGTACGGACCAATGGATTTCTCAGCGTCCCCGGCTTTTAGTGAGAACGAAAAATGAGGGTTTAGCTACCTTAATTTTTCTCGAGGAGGAGTCCTTGGACGCTTTCGAAAATTTCCGCAACCACCCACCCCCAAACTAACCCACAGGTCTGCATCTGTGTACGGTTAGAGGGGGCTTATAGTGAAGAAAAAAAAAAAAAAAAAAAAAAAAAGACCACTAAATTTGCATCCACCCATGTGTGTTCATAATCCACTTCTGATCTCTGCTCGATCAGCTTACTCGATCTCTAGCTGCCTGCGTGTGCGCCCACGGCGCTGAACTGCAGCTTTATCGTGCAGCGTGTTTACCGTTAATAATTATTACTGTACGGTTTACTTCTCAGTTTCTTCCTTTATTGATTACGTTGGAAACTTGCGGCGGACTTGATCATTAGAGATAACAGGCCCAGTGGTCAGTATTCTTTATTGCGGGAATCTTCCTGATGCGGTGTGGGCTTGGTGTCGCCGCAGCTGTTTAGCCCAGAGTGCTATCCCAGGCTTGTGCAAAGGGGTATGTTTTCGCTCAGAACAGAGGTGACTCTATTTAGGGTCTTTGCACTGATTGTGACGGGAACTGCATACTTTTTCTTGTTCTGTATCGTCCTTCGTGCTGTGTTTTGGAAGTTGGCAGAAGCACCTGTCACCTTGGCGTCGAAGTATGAAATCGCTGTCAGATTGGTCTCAGCTGTGCACGGCTTGTGCTGCGGTGCGGTTGGTCTCCTTGCCGTTCGATCTCTAGGCTTGGACTTTATGAATGATAGGTGCTTTTTTCTGGTCGATGCGATGTGGATTTTCGCCGGTTATTTTATTTACGATGTAGTGGCTTCGTTCCTGGCTTACAGTAGAAAACCTAGACTGATTGCTTTGCCGATTGAAGAGCAATTCCGCGCTTTTTGGCGGGACAGGACGATGATAATCATCCACCACTTGTCCTTGCCCCTCGTTGGACTACCTTTGTTTCGCCTTTTCTTCCAAGGTAGAGGTGACATCTTCTTCGCTGTCTTCTTTGTCCAGGAATTGAGCACGCCGTTTGTAAGTTTCCGCTATGTGCTCAAGCACTGCGGCCTTACTAAGAAGAGACTTTACGTCGTCAATGGCGTCTGTCTTGTTCTCGCCTTCTTCGTATTTCGGGTGATGGCCCTGCCCTATCTCTACTATCGCTATCAACGCTTTGCCAACGTTCCCCACTTATGGGATGTGCCTTTGCTACTGCCATGGTACTGCAACCTGGGTTGCTCTGTGCTGTTTGCTCCTCAGTACTACTGGTTTGCGCAGATTTGTAGGAAGGGCCTACAGTTTCGAGCTAGGAGGAAGGCAGATAGGGAGAGCTGACGTAAGTGTCTGTCCAACAGGGAAAGAAAGAGACACTGATGATACGAGAGAAATCGAATGGCCAAGAACAAATGTTGGGTTGATAATGTGCAGAGTGAGCACTGCTAGAGCTTCCACTCGTCCACTCGAAGAATGGCGTCAGTAAATCTTTTCCACACAGATTATAGATTACTTACATATATTGAGCTGGCAGGTCGGTTAGAGCAGACAATGCAGTCTGGCGCCTTCCTGCTCGAATGAGTCACCGCAAGTGCTGATGAGAAAAGTTATTTTGTTCATTCCCTGCTTTCAATTTTGTCGTCTTCTCTAGCAAGTCAGATGGCATCCAGCTGTACGTGCAGTTTTTCTTTTCTCGAAGAGAACAGCACCAGCTTCCGCTGAGGTCAAACCATAGGCAAAAGGCATCCCGACACTTCTGTTTGGTGAGCAGTGTTTCTTGCCTCAGCACTCAACAGCACTGTTAAACGTCTCATTGTTAATTTTAGCAAATTTAGAAATTTCTTATTATTATAAATGACTTGATTATTTGGTATGTACATGTGTAGGTAGCAAATGTCATATCATTATTTGAGTAAGTAAGTAAGTGTATTTCATCGAATGTCAGTTTTCAGTCTCCGCTCTCCACCTCTGGAGCTGGCAACCAAAGACATCTGTAAAGCTAGTGGAATCTTTGTATTTCTAGCAGCAGAAGAATTTGTGATGGACAGGTGGCGTGGAACACACACCATTCTGAAATGTATGAACATACTTGCCATGCAGCATTATAAAATGAACAGGGACATAATTTATTTTTTATCCATGCCGTTGAATAATATATTTTTGCTGTTTTTTCTTTGCTTTTTTTTCTTATATTATTCTCATTCTGATGAATTATATCAGTAATAAGAAGCACTTTGGGGTTTGTCCTCAGTGAGGAATTTACTCTCTCCCTCGCCTGTTGATTTTCAAGGAAAGATGGGGAAACAGATCTCAAGAATGACTCCTAGTAGTTTTTTTCTTGCACCCATATTTGTTCATATTTTCCTTTGGTCCCTTCCGGTCCGTGCAGCATAATATTCACCTGCACTCAGTAGTAGCTAGTGCACTCTAGGTAGATACTATAAAAGATGTAGCACATTACAGACGGTCAGAGAATATATGCTAGTTGACTGTAGACACCACAGCATGCACAAGAGATGAAAGACTCAGTCACCTTTGCACTGTGACAAGTGAAAACAGACCCAGTCTACTTGACCTGCCAGCTAATAAGGAAAGTCAAGTTTAAAGTGAATTTAAAGCATGGTGCTGTTTAATGTTCAGTGTCCAAAATGTGTAACACCGCTGCTTGGAAAATTGTATCTAAGCTATCAACCTGTAGGTTTGTGGCTCAGAACTGAAGTTCTTTGTCAAGTATACATGTAGTATTATATGGTCACCTCTGAGCCTTGAAGGTAACCTGTGCAGGCTGTTGAAAGGTGGAAGCTCTGTGTTATGTGTCTGGCCTGCATTAAAGAACTTACAGTAAATAACAAATTTGGCCTCTGTTTATGTTCAGCTGTCTGCCACCACTGAGGCCTAAAATCAATATTGAGGTTGAACCCTTTTTGCACTTACATACCACAGCACCATTTGTGGCAGTTGAAGACTGATAGGCTCTAGGGATCTATCTAGAGTTGGGTCAGTGACCTGACTGGGATGCACTCAGGCACAGCTGAAAATTTCCAAGCAGGTAAGGCTGACCTCGCTATGAAACTGCAACAATTTAAAAACAAAAATGAGCATCCCTATGCAGGGTTGGAGTGCACTGGTACAGTCGTGACTTCCATGTAGGAGTCCATTAGGCCAACTTTTGGTGACAATCATGTGGGACGCCTTGACTGCTCGTTCTTTGATCACCTTTAATACCATGGCAATGTGATCTGGCATGCATAGTGTGGCTTATAGTGCCCACCAGTAATCTACCATAGCATGATAAGCTTATGTAACATCCATCTGCAGACGCAAAGCCTGCGTGTGAAAAGGGCTCAAACTACAGGACCAGAAGCTGACCTGGCTGAAGATTTCCACCTAGGTCAGGGGTGGCTGAAATCTTGGATAAAACCTGGCTTTTGTAACGAAAAAAGCTGAAACTTTCCAGGGATAAAATTTTGTTGATTTCACCATGCTTCAAGTCAGATGTTATAAGCTTACAAAGTGTTTCCACAAGCACCATTGAACACTAAATCTAAAGCACTGGCTCCTCTGATCTTTTCTGAAAAAAAAATTAAGGCTTAGCTCGGTCACTTAAAGCAGAATATACTGGTAATGTTCTCAGTAGACCAGAGAGATTGAGATCAATGAAATTACCAGTGCATTGTAGAAATTTAACAACAAAACAACTTATGACAAATCACCCTCATAGTTGAAATGGTAACTCTAGGAAATATCTGGCTTGGGAGGGTATTTTTCTTATCAACATTGATTTGCTCTACTCCATCCACATCCATAATTATATTTTGCAGGGGTTGTTGAGATGTAAATGTAATGACACAGTGCTGGTTGTACGTAACTTACATGATAGGCCACAGCCTTCTTCATTACCAGTAGACTACCCACATGTGTAGCTGTAGTGACTGTAGGTTTTGCCTGCTTGGGCCTGGCATGAATGGACAACACCAGGCTTGGGAGAAGTCAGTCCATAGAATACCTGGTGGTGCAACTTCTGAAAGAGCTATGAAGTTACAGAGAGCACAAAGTACTCCTTCCAATGAAGACTGTCCTATGTTGATTTCACATCCATACACAATTATATCAGAATTCTGCACAGCATTTGCCAGAATGACATTCACTATTTGGGCTGATTCAGGTGAAAGATTTGAGATGCATTAGTCTTGCAAGACTGCGCAGGCCGCGGCACAAATATCCTATCGTGATTACAACAGGCAAGTGTAAGCAACCAATCATAGAAGCATTGCTCATGACCCACAAGGTGATTGTTTTTTCTTTGTTCAGCACCTCCATTTGAAAGTTTAGACCATGATAAAAAAAAATCAAAATACACAATCCCAGAGAGTTAGCTACAGGTTGCCAAGCAGACTCACAAAGTAATTGCTCAAACAAAAAGCTCCAACTTAGTCAAAGCCAACTTGCAAGGTATCCCTGCAAGGAAAAAACCCTTTATGCAATTGAACAGGGTGGGCTATACACCAACAAGTCAGTTCCATCCACCAAAGATCTTTACTCTTTATCAGAAAAAAATCTTCAACTCCCATGAATACCAATAGCAAACTTACATTTGAAGACCAGTTAAAAAAAACAGGATGCTATGAAGTTGACAGAAATGCCCAAGAATGACTGATATTTTTTCCCTCAACATCAATGACTATCACCAATTCCCCGTAAAGGGAGGAGAACTCCCTTGGCAAACAAATTCCAAGTTGGACAGTACAGGCTGAAGAGACAGACACACATGCGCAGAAAAAAGAAAACTGGAAAAAGAGAGAGCAGCTCAAGAAGAGTCACGTCTCTGACACGCACTGCGTCAATGTCAGCTGCTGTTCACAGACATCACCGCACCAGCGGTCAGAAATGCTATTTTTCGCACAAGAGCGCACCAAAAACCGGCACAATGCATTGCTACAACGAACGCTAGTTCTTCCACATGGCGGGGGAGCATAAATACTCACCGCACCTTAATAAGCACCAACATGTGCTCAGGCTGGACAGTACTTAATCATATGGCCAATTTGACCACACTTGAAGCAAGTCTTTGCTGCTGCTGTCTGACTTGGGCAGTTGCGTGCCATGTGACCACTTTCGCCACAGTTATAGCAGGCCTTATCTACAACCATGTCACCACCAGCCACGTCACGATTTGGGCAGTCACGTGCAAAGTGGCCAAATAGGCCACAAGAGAAGCATGACGAAGACTCGCCTCCGCCACCTCTGCTGGTGCAGTCTCGAGCAAAATGGCCCGGACGTCCGCAGACGTAGCAGATATCGCCGCCAGACCGAGAGCGTTTTGTGCAGTCACGGGCAAAGTGGCCTGCTTCTCCACACTCGTAACACGTTCCTGCCTCACCTGCACAACACAAATAATTTGTAATGAGACACCAGTGCCAGCACTCCCATTGTGCCTTCTTCCCTGTTTCTGAGAAACTTCTGAGCTAAATCCTTCCACAGAATCATATAGGAATGGTGGAACAAAGTAGAAAGCCAGTGCAAAACTGGTACAATATGTACAAAAAGAAAACAAAGGCAACTTGTTCGACACTACTGAAAATAGCACACTCATGACCCATTCTTATAGGTCCTATCACCCTTTGCTGGTGGTGATCATTATGTCATTGAATGGCACCTAAAATAGCCCTGATGACCCTAACGGGTACACATTCAGGTATTGACATTTAATTCTACTATCAAGCACTAAATTGTGCATGACTGTCACAAGACCTGTCTTGTCTTTGGGCTTTGTCTGTTGGCATGCCTGTTAGCAAGCTTGCTTATGCTTCTTTCAGCATGTCACATTACGCTGTGTGCCTTCATTACACTTCAAATTGGGACCAAAAATCAACAAATATGGGTGCTTCACTCCGTTCCTTTCCATGTACCAGTAATCAGGAAATAACAGAATGCAAAAGGATCACTTAGTATATCAGATCAAGGAGATGCAGCAGCAACTGAAAAAATACTTGAGAAAGGAGCAGAGAAGAATGAAGCCAAACATGCAATGCCATGCTGTCTACCTTTTCGTTTAAGTCTCCTTCAAGGATCGGAAATGAAAAGTGGTGCCTACAAAAGCTGTGCAACTAGAATGTGGAATTGACCAGTTTAGATCCCAAGCCCCCAGAACACGGGTTCACAATTGTTCCAATGTTTGCACAACCATGGTGTCAGGATGAACAAGCTCCTGATTGAGGCTCGCAGCCAAGGAGTCAATTACCATAAGAATTTTAGGTGAAAGGATTGTAATCTGTGGTGAAGAGATATGTATTCTAACTGCAGATAGCAGAAAGACTTTCCTGAAAGTTTTTGTGATGCTTCCCTGCCAGCTTGCCTGCCCTTCAATCCTGGCACAGTCAAGAGAAACAGATCTTTCCCCTTCAGAGGAGCGTCAGATACCAGTTCATCAACCTTACAAAGCAAACATGCCCGTTCTCCAAAACTTAAGCAGTTAACTTTCGAAAGGAAAACAATGAAGCTACACATACAGGCACCCATTAATTATGATTCAGATGACGTGATTAAAATGTGTCTGTTACATAACGTGCAAGAGGGCTATCGGTGGCAGAAGATCCAAGTGCAACGCAACTACAGTACAAGTAACAATCTTTTACCAGCACAATTCTTTTCTTTGAAGATTGTGGTTTTTGACTGACATGTGCAGGGTGTCTATAAGTAACGAGGAGTCTCTGATTATTGCCCAACAGGATGCTCTAGAAAAAGGCCAAGCTTTGAAAGGGGTGTATTACCCACTTCTCCTTCCAGTAACTCTGTATTATTTCCTTGCCCAACTTGTTCTCTAATAGATGTCTTCAGTGCCCACTAATATTTCAGAGCTGTGTATTCCTGCTAAATTATTAACAGAAAAAGGATGGTCAACATCAGCCAAGAAACTCACTGCTAGCCTGCGGGCAATCGCGTGCAATATGACCGCTCTCTCCACATGAGTAGCATGTCTTCTCTGTAAACACAAACCAAAGCATTCACAGAAAAGCACACAAACAGAGCAGTTACCAGACATGTCTGCTTTTCCGACAGCATGTTGATGTCCAAATAACACAACCACACAAGATAGCTGTATTGCTTTATCCCTACATTAAACCCAAACAAAAAAAATCAAATATAGGCACCACTCCAGAAGTTGTGGTCGGAATTATAATCAGAAAGGCACATCATCTTCTACTCAGCATGATCACACAAAAAAGCCACCATAACTCTTCACTTTTCCACAGTGGTTCACTCCTTCTGCTCTCTCTCTCTCTCTCTCTCTCTCTCTCTCTCTCTCTCTCTCTCTCTCTCTCTCTC
>JAOWAW010112268.1:0-13545 GCA_028565695.1 Nicola tetela
ACTGCATCAACTTCAGTGGATTGTGTTACTGCATCAACTTCACACTGACATTAGAAAATAAAGCTCTTGGTTCTTTTCCTGTCTACCATAGAATGGGTGTATGTAGGCACCAACTGCTCAATTACTACATGTATTATTACAGCACTGTCAGTATTACTTACAAATCTACTTAACTTTGCATTCTCCTCTTATTCTCCTCGTGCCATGCATGCAGTTACATGAATGAACTGAGTCTCTCATTCCTTTTCAATTTGACAGGACTCAGATGATGCACTGCGACGCAGTTTGTTCAAGTGTCTATTTTGTAACAGACAACATGAAACAGAACTATCACCGTACTTGCTGCTGCACACGGGTTTTCTCCAATGCTTTTGTGCTGAGCGCACTCTCAGCATTCTCGGCATCGTACTGTAGCTTCATCTGATGCTGTGTGACACGTCTGTCACAAAAACATGTACACAATCGCACTAAGTGTACACATGTTAAATAGACACACATTACATGTAGTTCAGGTTTTCAGAACATTAAGATTCAACAGGCCAAAACATAAAAGACGGTGAAGGAAGGAAATCTAAACACAAAGCATAACTTTGTAAAGTTGAATGATGAACCAGCATCAAGCTTAAAAAGCAACAAATATCCTTTTAATCAGTTACACTGAAAAGCAAGACTTGTAGCAGCATGGTCTGCTTCATGAATATTGGGGCTTCCTCATAGGCAAGACATGATAGTCTGCAACTCCTAAATGTATACTACGTAGTTGTTCTGCTTGAATTGAGGGAAAGACTGACATTCACAGAGCAGCATGCCACAGGCTAACTGATAGGAAGAGCACTGCACCACATACATTGATGCATTCTGTCAGCATCTACATACATTGATGCATTCAGTCAGCATGTACATACATTGATGCATTCAGTCAGCATGTAGATATGTTACAAACAGTATTTGAGCTCAACTGATTTGTTGCTTTCAGCTCAACTCAGAGTTTGCATAATTCCCATGACTGCATATTGCTTGTTTGATTCATCACTTTTCCCATTCCAATCCTTTGCACGCAGAAATGTTAACATCTTGATATACCTGATCGAGCTAGGTGTAAGATAAAATTCTTTCAGTGGCTGACAGAAGACTTGATTTTGGCTGTCCAACATGTAGCTGCCAGCATCAGCCAGGCTGCAACAGGAGCGTAAACAGAAGTCCATATACCATTTTCCCCCAGTATGTAAGCCACACCATCAACTATGCATAACAAAATCCACATAATTATTATAGTCGCACCAGTATATTAGCCATACCACCTATACCGGCGGTATATTAGCCGCGTAGCCCAGTACTTTTCAGTGTTTTACCAGATTCATAGAAGATCGTAATTGTCAGAAGTGGATTCATAGTCCATAGATAAGCTGCACTGGATTATAAGCCATTGCACCCAATTTTGATGGGTTTCAAAGCACAAAAGTTGCAGGTTATATGCCAGAAAATACAGTAAGCAGGCCAACACCATAGTTGCACACTCATTTCACAAAAAAAAACAACAACTGCATGCAAGAACACCAGTAAATGTAGGACCCTGTGGGCCTGCTTCAAGGTGTGTTTATAACATGAATATTCAATTCAAATGAAGCTCAACAGATTGACTGCATGAAATGTCACCTGTCCACATGTCCACTGGCAGCTTGTAAAGCATCTGCCATGCTTGGATCAACAGCACTCCACTCACTGCAGAAGCCAATACAATGAGGAAATAACTATTGCAACTAAGCTTACATATCATAAAGAACCACAAAACCATTCATTTACCTCAGACTAGATGCCCAGTTCTTGTGATGTTTGAAGAAAGACTGCAAGGCTGTACTCAGCTCCTTGAGCAAAACATTAATTATGATCCAATGTCTCTCAGTCTAAGCTGCCATCTCTAGGCAATCAATCAAAACATGATTGATCCAACCAATCATTTTTCTCACTTCTCACCAGCTGGGAGTGCACAGCGGACTTGAATCCGTGAAAAGTTCAGAACTGGCGGACTGGTAGAGTGGTTAAGATTGTGATTTCGCCTAGCTAGGCGCTTGGTTGCTGCCGTGTGCTTCCAGCCAGTGAGAAGTGAGAAACTGATCGGTTATGATTCTCATGGCTAGAATAGTTTTTCTCTGAAATTCTATTACTGTATCATCCAACATCTCAGTCTAAGGTGACATCTCTAGACAATCAAATCCAAACAGTTTCACAGATCTGCTACCATCTGTTGAACCTTCTAGCCAACTAATTGTAACAGGCTGCATGTCAAAAGTGAACAATGAAATCATCACCAGTACTATTCATATAAATGAGCCTAACCAACTGATGCTGCAGCACTCTCTTCGTACATTCCTCCAGACCATCAGCATAGTCACTCATATCCTGAAAACGACTATGAAACAAGAAAACCACAATCAAACAGTGGCACCCGTTAAGCGGCTTTTCTTGTAAACTCTTGTGAATTAGAAATCTGCTAAAGAAACACTAAAGGGAATGTCCCAGGATATCTTTTCTTACACTTTAAGCTTTCCCTTGTGTTCATGTTTTGTTTTGTTTTGTTTTTTTTTTCAATTTTTTATTACCACCACTAGCCACAGCCTCCTCCACAACGGTTTGCTTTTAAGCCAATAGTTTTATCCAATCTCTTGAGATGTTGACAAATAATTCTTACGAATCAACTGTTTTCAGTGACCATGACACTGCCAAGCTCTGCACATAAGCCTCTGCCTGCACACAACCAGAATGAATTGAACATACATATACCAGTTAACATACATACTAGTTAATTATCTGAAAAAATGTCCACTTTTCACAAGCAAAACATTGATAATCACAAACAGCGACTGTACAGACAATCTCACTAATCACTTCTAACATATTTTTTTCTTTACCTGGTGCCAGTGTGAAGACCTCTCCTCTGCCAGAAACTTTGCAAAGTCATCTGTCTGTGGAAGCAAACATGAATAATTCCAGACAGAATGAGTGTGACCTTGTGCACAACCCCGTTGCAAATGCATAAGGAGATGCATAGCGAAAAGTCTGTTGCCTTTAAATATCCATCTCACATGACAACCAAGCTTGAGTACACTCCACAGGGAAAATCATAGCACAATCAAATAATTGATTCGCATCCCAGTGAAAAGGCCCAAGACAGCACATTAATGGTCCACACTATGTTCAACCATCTACGAGAGAATTTCCTTGCCTTCTCTCCAAATTTGCTCCCACCTGAAGAAAATGGGCAAAACCACTGTCCTGTGACAGAGCAGGATGATCAACAATTCTTTGCATGAAGATCTAAATGCAAAACAATTGAAAAAAAAGACAGGCCATCAAAGACACCAGAAAGGTCGTGTAATGCACTGCAAATACAGAGAATAGTTGACTCTGAGACGATGCAGTACAGGTAAAATCCTGATAACTCAAACATACGGTTTGTTTAAGGGTGGTGACCCCCACTTCCTCAACTAGGCAGTTGCAACCATTTTTGAGTTACTGGTGAAAAACACTTCTTTCAAACACTCTCTAACAGGTGGCATGGTCAGAAGTTCAAAATATTTCTGGCTGTTCATTTTCTTACATGTCCAATGATTCCACACTGTGCCTCCACAAAGCCTTCTGTAGCCTTCAATCTTTGGCGTCCATGGAATTGTTAGCCCTTATTAGCTTAATCAGCTTAAATTTGCTAATGACAGTGACTGACCTAATGAAATTGTGAAGGCAGGGACTTGCTGTCTGGGCAGGGCTTTTGGCTGGGCAGAAGCTGACAATTTTATGATGCAAGGGCTGCACTGAAGTCATGAAATTGTATTCTCCAGCTGCATGGCAGGATATTTAAAATGCTCATTTCTGAAAACTACAAATCCTTGTGCCTCTACAGCTCTAGTTGAGGCTAGGATGATCAGAAGCTCTCAAAATTTCCACACATCTAGCCACATACATGGACTACAAAACAGTGCTACAGTTTTTGAAATAACGCTTGGTTAAGAACTTATGTGGCTTTTCTAATGGTCAGAATTGTCAAAAAATCGGAAAATACATTGTAAGGACATTTTTCCACTTTTGAGAAAACATCCCAAAAACTATAGCAATATTTTTTAGAAGGCTGTGTGAGATACCACATGTCAAGTTTCAGCCAGACAGAGCCAAAGACAAAGCTGTAAGAGCTCTAGAAAGTTTGGAATTTTAAATTTTCAGCCACCATTTCTCTCTTTCTGGGTGACATAATTTTTAACTTTTTTCACTGAAAGGGTTATAAGCTTAACATGAAGACTTTCCTGTTGAGACGTAATTACCTGATGAAATCGAAGGGTATCTGCGAAGTCCTGCTGGGGGGGGGGGGGGTTAACTAACCTTAAACAATTTCTCATGTACCAACTTCACCCCCCTACTTAATCCCAGTCTTTAGCGATACAGATCAGTAACACAGTCTGGGTGGCCATGTAACAGACAATTTGAACTTTCTGTAGCCATACATACAAAAGACGCCGTTTTCGTACAGATAATTTGAACAATCAAAGCACTCATTCGAACTTGACTTAGAATGGCAAACGAAATCTGGATTTTTGCTCTGATTCAATTGTTGCACAATACGCTGTTGATCTTGCACACAAGTTGCTGGTGTTGGGCATGGCATTACTTCAACATACTGCCTAAGTACTGCTGCCATTTTATCAAATTAAATTTTCTGCCTAGTCACTGCAAATAATAATTGTGTATTTCAGCATACTTCCCTGATTTTCCTTTTCTCTCATAACATACTGCCTAATATGAAGATCCACTCTTCTTCACTATACTGACTACCTTATCCATTTGTCTCTTTCAATGCACTGCCCACTCCGATGATGTGCTATCCCATAGTGCATGCACCACCTCTACCTCCTTCTGGTCGAAATTCTATAAGCCTAAACTGTTTGTTCTTTGCTCTAGTTTTCAGCTACTTGTGCAGCGTGGTATCTGCATGTGTTGGTAACTATATGCATACACCTATCATAGTCTCTGCAACAGTGAAATCACATCCAAATGTAGAAATCAGCGAAGATTTTCCCATGTGACTCACTCACAGTATTTCTATTCTCCAATCAGCAGAGACAAGAAAATCAATATACACAACATGGGCAGAGTACAAGGAGCTGTCAAGAGGTACGGGGTCGGAAATGAAACTGATTTTCTTCATTCTGCTACTGTAAATGTTTGCAATGATCCCTCACCTTGACAGTGTTGGCACTACTAGGCTCAGGGAGACAAATGTCATTGCATCAGTTACATAGAGGGCCCACCACAAGTAAGAATGTGTAGCCCACATTCCCCAGTTGTTCAGGATTGGTGCAGGCCTTAAGCTTATGAGCTGTGATTCAGCATGCTGCAGCTGTATTTTATAACATTTCTCTCCCCCAAGTCTCCAGTGAGGGGGTATTCAAAGCAATTTCGAGCAATCTCACTGTCATAACATAATATATTTGTGTGTTGCTGTATATACTGATGGGGTGTGAGGGCCAGTGATGAAATCATTATTCCATATCATATAATGCAAGTATGACTGATTAGAACATACAGATAAGTTGAACATTTGGTTGGGCTTTGGGGTGTTTGAAATAATTTATCTGTAACAGTCATATGGTGGTTATAAGCTATGCAATAATGGTGTATAGTTTGGCGTGAATCTTCACAAAAGTGCATATGCTTCCCTTCTCCAAGTTCTTCATGAAAGAATGAATGTCACTTGCCTCCAGAGCTGCCATCCGCTCAAGGACAGAGTCAGCATCAAACGGATCCTCTGCCATCGGGTGCAGATAGGAATATGCAAAGATCTACACAGATGATGAAAAGAGAAAGGAGATTAAATTTCATTTAATTACTGGTTCAGTCAGGAACTCTTGGCACTTACTATTTCATGAGAATTGCTAGTGACTTGGTGAATAATGTTACAGTTCATTGCATCGAGACTAGTTTACACGCTACACATGCCACAGGCAGCTGCACTGGTACCAACTCAACTACAACTGATAGATATCAAGCAGCATACAGGCATGTCTACAAGACATCCTATGGGGGTGTAGGTTTGGCCTGATATACTAGCATATCTTCCTTTGACCACTGTGGGTGTAAGTTCAATCCCCAACTTCAACCAGTGCCTGGCATGTCAGAAGGAATCACCAATATTCCATGGCTTATTTCAGGTACTCAGGTTTCCTCCCTCCAAGAAGAAGAAAAGAAAAGAATACACCCACCCTTAATTCTAGCATCTCACTGGCTACTGGGTGGCATAGAATATTGTTATTGTTATTATCAACAAAATGACACCAAAAATAGTTAGCAGGAAATTCCTGAGACACCAACAACACTGGTATTCCGCTAGAAGAACATGTAATGGCTCAGTTGAAAGGCATAGCAACACTTTAGCCCATGAGCATGCCCAGTGCCAGAGTGGTGGCGGTGGAGCAGTGAACTCAATAAACTAGTCAGCAATCCACATAACAGGCTTTGCGGAAACTTGAACTGATAACACTAGCTACACCATGGCTTTAAACCCAGCTGGTGACATTAACATGGCCATTACATACACTTGCATGCAATGCAGGTTAAGCAGCTTGACAATGCAGTGAGAAACCTGGCCCTGGACTTGTATGCAGGCTCATTTACAATTATTATTGTAATGATATGGGCAAGTGCATATTTATTATAGAGAATTCCAGGTGTCCAGAATCCCCTCTGTTTTCCTGTCAGCTTCAAAAAATTAGGCATTAAGCTACCTCACACTACATTAAAGTTTTTTTCCCTGGGGTCCCACACTTTCCACTTTATTCACCTGGAATCCATTTCAAAAACGCCTCCCAAGTACATCACTGGGCACATTCATTTAATCATGATCTGACAGTTCATCCAGTTCATCTTGGATCACTCAGATCATCACCCTAACCTGGATCTGATTGATCAATCGATGAACTATGGCATACTGGTACTACTGTAAACACAGAAAATTTCAGCACTCAAACATTTTGTTGTAATGTTATTTTTGACATTTCGGCAGCGATCCATTTCCAGCATGGGTGGTGGTGATCTATTTTCAACACAGGTGCATTTAGATCTATAGGCACAGTACCCTGTATAGCTACATAATGTGGCAGGGGCCGGCTGGTACAGGTGTTGAAGATGTGCATGTAGATCTACTGATTAGACTACAGTACTTATGGCACTGGTGATTCATGCGCTGCTAAAGATGAAAAGGTGCATGGTGTTGAAGCAGTGCATGTACTCATTAGACTACGTACTGTACTGTAGCACGTAATGATGATAAAGCTGTGCATGTACTACTCTTAATATATTATAGCGCTTAGCACTGGTGATACTGTGCACTGCTAGCGGCTGCATAATGAGTACATGCACAGTCAATATCCCCTTTCTTCACCAACTTCTTCTTTATTTCAATACAACCTGCTGCTGGTACATATGTGAAGTATGTGTAGAGGCAACGAATTTTCATCGGAGATTTAATTTCATCTTTCAAGGCTGGTGCCAAATATAGCTGAAATTAAATCATTGCCAAAATTTTGTGCGTTTATAGTAACAGCACCCACCTTTGTACATAAATTTGAACCTCCAATGTGTGCTGGCATGGAAGAGTCATGTTCTTGAATCTTGATCATACTACATGTATTTACATTCATTTATTTCGCACCAGTTCAACGGGATCATTCTGATCAGGTCATTATTTGATCACGCGGTTCATGATTAAACGAATACGCCCACAGCTGTATGGGGCATGACAGATGAGCCTCCCTCATAATCATTATGGCACATATTGCAACAGTGTTCCAACCATTATTGATAGAAAAAACACTGTGCTATGGGAACAGCTGCCCTTTAGTTGAAATTGGCTGTTGCTTTATTTATCACAAAGAGTTTGTTAGAAGTTTATGAGAATACTAAGCACTTCTGTTTTTCTCTCAAAACCGGATTTACTTGTACATAACTCATCCTTGATCTTCACGGCCAAGTCGAGAAAGCTGTACATTAATAATGAACATCAAGAGAAGGAAAATGCATACCTTCTTTTCTGGAAGAGCAGGTATCACAGCCTTTCAAAGCAAAACAAAAGACCATATCAGGAAATATTCTGCCTCGCTGGAAAGAATTCTGATACCATAAGAAGAAGAAGAAGAAGGAGAAGAAGAAGAAGAAGAAGAAGAAGAAGAAGAAGAAGAATGGGAGGCTTTGAAGGTGGCATTTTAATTCTTCTGTATGTGGGGTCGGGATGAAAATCAAAACACAGGTGTAGTGTGAAAGAAAAAATAGTCTAGATGAAAACATTTGCTTAAGTTATACAGACGTAGACTACCTGTAAAGAGACTCTGGGTCAGCCTCACAGCTAATGGTCAGGTTGGTCTGGTTTCAACCTGACCACTTCTGGAGCTAAAAAATGCCCAGCCTTGCTGACTAGCCAAGAACATGAGAACTGACAGCCACCGTAGTATGACTCCACAATGGCTTCTCTCCTTAGCTGCAAGGTGTCCCATGTAAAAGTTGATTCTTGTTCGTGATCAGATTTCAAGGCTGGCTGGACTAAGGGGTGTTGAACCGTGTATATACTGTATATACTTGCCTATGGCAAACTAATGTACATACAATATGAAATTATGAATCATACACATTCTAGGCTACCACCTCTGTGTTGCCGACACTTGATTTGTGTGAGTTATATGGTCTGTGCTCAAGGCATGTTTTACTTCAAGAAAGAGAACGATGGTGCTTTTCCCTAATACTTTGATTTGTGTTTATCAACTAGTTAGTGTATATGTCACTGATCCAGGGTCAGTAATATTCCAGCGTTTGTGGCCATTTTTTCATTGCTCATTCGTTAGTAAACTTTGACATGGAGACATCGCCATTATAAGTTGCTGCTACTGTGAAAGCTGTTGAAGGTCCAAAAATCGTTGCAGGCAAGATTTCTGCACCCTGTTGTAGAGCAATCAGTGTGATCTTTGCATAATAAAATGCCTTTTAGAGTGCCTGTTTTACAAATTGAATATCTTCCATCTTACTTGCCTTCTGATGTTTCTTTTTGGATTTATTTGCCATTGTCAGAATCTGTCTTGCTCTCATATTTCTCTTTCTCTCTTTCCTCTTTGAGCAGGACAGACACTTCCTACCTGGTAAATTCCTCTTCAGTCTGAATTTATTCTCTCCTTCAAAGGAAGCCTTTTAGATTAGCTTCGTTTCAAGCTATCTGGAATCCTTGTAAAGTAAATATGAGTATTAATAACAACTAAAGGCACAACAAATATTCGGCAATTCGATTGATATTAGCAAGGTCAACGGACAAATATTATGTGAAAGGAATACATGTATTCAAAAGTCAGGAATGTCCAGAAGCCACAGACATGCAGTACTGAGTAGAGCTCGGTAAAGCACACATGTTGTATGAGGAGACACTGGATATGAACTGCAGTGAAGCATGAAGCCATTGTAGTATTGGTTGCGTGGTTATGTAGTCAAAACAAGCATGCAGCCCAGACATGTGAAATGAAGCTCAGCATATAGTGTGTTGTCATACTGTAAATGTCACATCTACAAAATCAAACATGCTCATGAAGGTGACTTGACAAAACCCCGTCCTCATTCACTCTGGCAATACCCTCAAAGAATACCAGTATTCATGCTTCATTTGATAAGAAAATTTTTTGTTAAGCTTAAAGAAATTCTTTGTACCTCTAATTTTTTTAAGGTTAACAATAATAAAAATGTTTTGCTGTTTCCTTAGTGTAATTAGGAAGACTAAAACTGTAGGGAAATTGGCTGAAACATTGCAGATTAAGGTCAAAAATTACGATTTTTCCCAGGGTAGCATGCCTCAGACCCCTTAGGATGAACAGCTAACCGGGCCACTGTTAAAGTCATGGCTACAGGTCTGTTCTGATGTTGAACACAAGAAGTAGGAAAATGAAAACTTGTGCAAATCATTTACTAGTACTCACTGCTGGATATGTTGCTGACAGGTAATTGTAAAGGTGTTCAAACTCTCGATATCGCCGCCACACAACGTGAGCTGTCACATCTTGACCACGTCCACACCTACAAGCAACAACTTGAATTACGGAAAGTATTCTGCAGATTCACTGGTAAAGTTTGAAGTTAGAAAGACAACATTCACACGTGCAAAGTAAAGACATTGATACGAGTGGCAAACATATGGTATTGTATAGAGGTGTGATAGCAGAGTGGTGCAGCAGGAGCATGCTGGGCCCATAACCCAGAGGTCAATTGATCGAAACAATCATTGGCTCTGCTAACGAATAGTTTCTTTCCTTCTTTTCAACATTCCTCTAATAAAAGGGGAGTGCTAAGTGATTCTCAGTATGGCTCTTGGAAGGGGCAATCGTGTGCAGACCTCTTCCTTTCTACCACAGATGACTGGCTATTCAGTCATGACTCAAAGCTCACAACAGTTGTTGCCTTCATTGACATTAGCAAGGCTTTTGACAATATCAGCCATCAACTGCTTCTACTGATACTTAACCAGAACAGTGTTGGTGGGGTGGCCCTAGCCTGGTTCCACAAGGGTGAATGCATAAAATTGTAACAAAATGTGATTCTTATCAACCCTTTCTCTGCTATAAAGTGGTGCCACAAGGTAGTGTTCTCAGTCCACTGCTGTGCAACTTGTTAATTTCTGACATTACCTCTCTTATCAAGCAGCAAAGTGTGTCTATACTGTCGTTTGCTGATGAAACTGACCCTCTACTGCTCACATTAAACAGCAACCGATGCTTGCCAAGCTGCTACAGAAGCACTAGATATGCATGTTGATGTATTAATGGACAGAGGCCTTTCGATCAATGCTGATAAAAGCATTCAATGGTTTTACTCCCTTGGCGAGCATCCGCTCCAGTCCAGCCAATAGGCTTAATACCAAATATCTACTGCAAAGGCCAGCCTGTATGGTCTGTCTCAGACACAGTTGCTAGGAGTCATCACTGATGAAGAGTTATCATGGTCTGGACACATTGATTCATTTGTGTCAGCAGTCAGCAGGAAAACTGGCACCTAAAGAAGGTGCTCATGGCAATTAACACCAAATGCTTGTTGCCAGTTTTTCATGTCCATCATTCAACCAGATCGGGTGTATACTGCATTAGCTACCAACTCAACAACACCATTATCACAGAAACAGCACCTTCTTGCAATACAGAGAAGAGCTGTGAGATTCACCACTGGTAGCGGATGGCAAGATGTGACTCTGCTCCAGCTGCAACTGCAGCTAATACCAACTGAACACCACCAGGCACTTCAGCTAGCAATTACAGTTCATAAGTGTGATAACAACACTGCACCGCCAACACTCTGCAGCAAATTTTGACGCCATGCTCATGGACACAACAGCTTTGCATTCAATCCCTACCACCCATTGTTTCTAGCTGTTGGGCACTGTTGCTTTCTTAAACCATGCACCTTTTCTGTGAAATGCCCTTCCTTCCAATTTTGTCAAGCTCCATCTCTCTCCTCTTTCAAATCCCTTTACTTGAATCTCTTACCCAGTTCTCCCTCTTCCCCCACGTACGCTGAACTTAGAAATTGGAAATCCTGAAGCTTGAATGATTCGCATCTTACTTTTGAAAAACATTCTTCCTCTTCAATTAGCCTTCTTTGCCTTTTTCTTTCTGTCCTATTCCCCAGTAGGTCCTCTTATAAAGGAGGCAGTGTATGTCTGTTGAGTTACCTACTTAAAAAAAGTAAATAAGCAACAAACAAAGTAGCGGGGTCGAGGAAAGAAATCGAATAGTCATGATGTAAGAGATGAAATCTGATAATATGAAACAGAGAAGAAACTACCAACCCAAATTTACGAGCAGGAGGTCAGTATACAGTGAACAGGAGTCTAGAGCTGTAGGACCAAATATCGCATAGCTAGCCTTCGTAAGTCTGAGTCGCGTGAGAGAAATATATGTCAGCGGCTGAATAAGAGATCACTTGCGATATTAACAACCGCAGCCGGCGGAAGTCCATAAACTGTATGAAGGTTAAACTATGCCAGTTTTAAACACAACGACTGAACGCAAATACAAGCAAGTAACAAGTTGCTATAGATAGCCACGTGCACAAGCAAGAAGTGGACCATGTGCAGGAATTAGCTCGCTACAGCTAACTCCAGTTAACTAGCTAACTTAGCTATTATAAACATCACATGCCATAATCACAACTAGAGGCACGGTGTGGTCCATGTGGTGCAGAATCTGCAGATATCTGGAGATGCCCAGATAGGTGGTCACTTACATCGTTGTAATCTTGTACTCCACATGGCGGTCGGCAAACACACCTTGTTTCGCAGCTCTGACCTCGTATTCCCTTATTGTTAAACTGGTGACAACGAACTTCGGCAGACTGGCCATGACAATGGTGATCGTTTCTATGACATAATCAGCCCGTGTAGTTGTGATCGAAGACCCAAGAGGACCCTGTCATTCGACTGAGTCTCCCAGTGGTCCTTGTCAGACCACTAACTCTTCCTATATGCTGCACTCGTTTCCGGTCCGTCTTCCAGTTGCAGTTATCATGGCAAACCTTATCAACGTGTTAGCGTCCTAGCGCCAGACTCCTACAATGCAATGGTCATGTTTTGTCACTGTGGTCACCAGGATTTTGACCGGTACCCAACCGTCCACGCATGAACTGATGAAGTGGCCACCAGTAGAGCGGAGCGCTATAAGGGCGAAGCTAGAGTTTATTATGGGGTCCGGTGGTATGCTCCCCCGGAAAGTTTTGAAAATTCAAAGACCAAAATATGCATTTCTTGCTAATTTTCAGTGTCCCAGGAGGTCAACAATATGAAGTATTTCTCAACACACAACCGCACATTCCTACATGATGACGCTTGAGTCCTTTCCTCCACGTCCATGCGCCATATTTTCAGTAAAGTAGACTGTAGCTACGGAAGAAAAAGTGTAGCACATTTTTTCTTGTCGGTTGGCCTTTGTCCTGGTAGCAGTCATACGCCCTCTCCAACAGGCCGCTGGACAGTAGGTCGGTGGCTGCACTGGTGACATCCTTGGTCATTTTCCGCTTCATACAAGTTCAGCAGTTGAGTCTCGAAGTTAGTTTGAAGCTCGGCCAAGTAAAACCAATGCTATAAAATGTTCAGTGGCAGTATAGTACTAAGTATGGTACTACACGTACATGCACTATGTAGGCCTACTACTCACTGAACTGTGAGCTCCAAGCGGTGCTAGCCGGCCAGCGCGCCTGGCCCAGCGGCCGTCAGAGCCTCGAGCGTAGTCTACCGGTACACCGGTACTTGACTCTCGAGCTGGTCTCTGGATAACTAACATGTCCATTGTATTTTTTTTTTATACATGTACTATATACTCTTTATGCATTGTAGCTTCCTACCATCCAAAACTTATCACCCTCGAAATCGGCTCCCGTGGTTTTCTCTCCCACCCAAATTTCACTAACGTAACATCGATCCTCCCATCTAAATCCCCTGTTCGTCCCAAACATCTCCGCAATGATCTATCCCAAATCGCCACCCTC
>JAOWAW010112289.1:0-13542 GCA_028565695.1 Nicola tetela
TGGTACCGGCTGGCAGGGTGCGCGAGGTGAGCCGCATGTTGAAGGCGATCCACGCTCAGGAAGACCGCGGCGCGGCGGTGGCGAAGATGGCGAGGTAGTGTCCAGAATCTTTCGCACATTTTGTCATGCGACGCCGGACGTTTGAATCGAGTGAGGATGCCGCGTCCGGCGATCTTGCCCAAAGCGAAACCAATGACTATGAAAACCAAATTTGCATACTCTCATTATGAATGAGGCAGCATCGGGGGCAGGTCAAGCGCGACAGCCTTGCCACAGATCAAAGGCCCCGTTACCGTCACCACATTGACCGTGCAAATCGATGCCAAGCGACATCAATGACTCAAACTCCGACGCACCCATCAATACCAATTACCGACCGAAGAGAAAGATATAACGGAATTTCAAGCACCCGTCATACCTTGGTGGTGGACCAAGCCTATGCGGCCCAACCAATCGTGAAACGCTGCGGCTTGGCTCTCGATCGGATCGAAGACAGGCGAGAAGCTGCCCGGCGCAGTTCGGCCAATATGCAGACGTTCCACCAACTCAATATCCTGCCGCATCGTTGCGTCCCATAGCCAGGCAAGCTTATCATCCGAACACTGCGCACCATTGGCAGTCAGCCATTGACAGTTAATCTCTGTCTCGTCCGGCCCCATTGGCAGGAACGATGTCAAGAAGACATAGTCAGAGTAGAGCGTGAAATGCGCCAACGGGCCAACCGCGCCGTAGATGAAAAACGGCAACTCGCGCCCATCACTCCAGACGGAGGGGCCAACAGGTTCACCATCTGGAGTCGCAAAGGGATGCTTTTCTGACATCAAATTTACGTCGAAAAATGATGGGGTCATCTCCGCCGGATTCCAATCCATATGCACAAGCTCGGACCCGAAGAGCTCAGCATAGTGTTTTCGGGCTCTTTGGTACATCGTCGCCATCTCGGCATAGGCTCCACGCCTGACAGCATCAATGAACGCCTCGACCGCGCTAAGCTGGGGATGGTTGATCGCACAATGCATACATTCCAGAAAGTTCTCGACCCAAAAGGACCAATGTGATCGGACGGTATAGGTTCGGCGTAGAGCGCAAGTCAAATAAGGAGACAGATCGGAAAACAATGCCTTCAGTGCCTCCATCCGCTCGGCCGGTCGATAGTCAGAGCTGTCGCAGACCATAAGTGTCGGTCCCAAACGCTCTGCCACAGCCAAGACAAGATTCCGATTGCCGCGTCGCGCCTTGCCATCGGGACCAAATGCCCAACCGTGATAGGGACAGACCAGCGTCATGCCTGATTGCGAACCACCCGCAAGAATCGCAGCGGCCCTGTGGGCACAGATGTCCAGATATGCCCGCTCACCCTTTGGAGCGATGGCGATACCACCACCGCTCGATGCCTTGGCGAAGCACCATCCTTCTGGGTCGAGCGGGCCGGCAAAAACAGGAAAACGCGCGACTGACATCATCACGACCCTGAATGAAGAAAGAGCGAACGCCGACTGACGAGCCAGGTCAGGCCAAGACCCAGTGTCGCCAGACAGGTCGCAATCATCCATATTGTGGGTTCTGCGATATTACCAAAGCTCATCCTCAGCATTTCGTTCAGATAGAAAAATGGCGAGGTCGTCACGAAACCGGCGCTCCATTCCGGTAAAACAGCGCGGGGGATGAACACATCCGAAGACATGATCGCGTAGAGGTTCAGAATATTCGCAACAGCAATCATTGTCTGTGCGTTGCGACAGATATGGGCAAGGATCAGAGCCAGCGCGAATGAGAACAGGCAGGCTGCCAGAAGCACCACGGCAAGCGCCAGTAGCCGCGGTGGCGTGAAGACATAGTCCACGCCCATAACCGCAAAGCTGCCGACCAGATAAAGCACCGAAAACACGATAACGATCACAACGCGTGAAGCGATGATGCTGAGTGCGACGCCTGTCAAGGAAACCGGACTCAGATAATAGGGCAACAAAGCATGACGGCTGCGCATTTCACACAGCGCCTGCCCCATTCCGAATATCGCGGTTGACACAACGGTGAGCGAAATCAGCCCGATCGCGGTGACGGCTCGATAACCTTCCAGCGTACCGGAATCGCCATCGCCATCGCGGTCGAACAGCATGATTAGTAGAACCAGCATTGCGATTGGATAGGCAAAGGTCCAGAAAACCGCGGCGGTATTGGACAGATAGGATTTCATCTCCATTCTTATGATCGCAAAGTGCCTCATGGTTCGTCACACATCGCCAGAAGGATATCCCGCGACCCTGTTTTCCGAATCATGGAATGGGCAGCATGTGCCGCCAAGGGGTGCTGCTGGAGCAAGTCCTTGATCCTGTGGTCGCCGAAGATCACTATCCGGCCTTCGCGGGTTGTTGCAACACGCGGTGCCCGAGACAAGGCGCGCAACTCGTCGATAAGGTCGGAAAGGCCAGCATCGCCTGATGGCGCGAACTCAATTGTCACCGCACCGATCTTCTGGTCAATCAACTCATTTCGCGTACCATGGAACGTAACCTCGCCCGCCTTGATCACCACGACATTCTCGCACTGGTCAAGAGTATCGGGGTTGTGCGTTGCCACGATAGTCGTCGTACCCGAAGCGCGCCGCTCGGCAATCTCGGCCATAAGGCTCCTGATGCTGGCTTCATCAAGGCCTGCCTCAGGTTCGTCGAGAATTGCAAGTGCAGGAAGATGATTGAGCGCGGTGCACAGGATCACTCGCCGTTTTTGTCCGCTGGACAACTTGTTAAAGGTCTGGCTTGCAAATCCGGAAATGTCGAATATGGGTGGATGCGTTGTGCGGTGCATCCGACTTTGCATCATAAATACATCTCGCGCTGTCACGCCTTCCGGAAAAGCATGTCGCTGACCCGCGAATCCGACATGTATCAGATTTGTACGATCCGCCCCTTCAGCAATATGCCCGAGTAACTGTACCTCGCGGCGATAGTCTGCCCGCAGACCGAGCGCTGCCTCCAGCATTGTCGATTTGCCGCATCCGTTCGGGCCAATTACCGCGGTATGCCGCCCAGCCTCAAACGCCAGCCTCGAAACCGAAACAGTGACAGGAGCGCCGCGGGGATCCAGCGGCTCAATTTTAATAATCTCCAGTGGTGAATCAGTCTCGGTCATTCACCCCGCCTTTTTGCGCAAGCGATCTGCTGCTTCGGCGCGTCCCAACTTCTGCTCAAGAGTATCTGCGCAGAGCAACGCTGTTTCCACGGATCCCCCGGCGAATTCCGGCAGGTTTATACTTAGCCATCCGTGGTTCAGCACAATATCAGCGCTGATCCGGTGATCAAGCGGGTGTCTTGCAAGATTGTCCAAAACAGCGCGTGCTGCGTCGGCAAAACCAACCTGGGAACTGTGTTCGCGCAGCTCTTTGATGTCATCGGCAATGGCAAACAACACCGTTGCGTCCGGTGGTGCAGATGCACGATTTCTATCAATCCAAGTCAAAATTCGCCGCGTCGCATCAGTCTTTGTTGATATTCCAATCGCAAGGCATGCAAAGCGCGCGAGGTTCAACCAGTCCTCTTCAGTCAGCTCGACTCCTTCAACAGTCAATGCCTCTACGCCAGTAAAAAATGCTTCCAACGCACCAGAAAAATAGAGATTCTCCAAATTAGAACTTTCGATAGGTTCCTCTGATGTCACGACGCTTTGCGCCTCAGCCCGAGCCTTTTCCGTCAAATCCAACATGGCCTGGGTGCAGGCAACTGGTGTCATCGCCGCCCATATGTCAACAGATGCAGCAAGGCGTTGTGTTCCACCCAGCAACAACGCGCCAGCCATCGCAGCTAGACCACGACTATAGACGTTAATGGTTGGAATTGAACTGAGCACCAGCCGGCCCAGCCAGGGCTTGTCCTTAGCCGCCTCACCAAGGGTATACCCACGTGAAATTACTTTCTCGGCCAATAATGCAAGTCCTTCATCAAGATCCGGGCGACCACTCAACACACGGCTATGAGCCAATTCATGCATCCAATCCTGGGGAGTCTCGGAAAGCGAGGCTTCGGACACGAAGATAATCGAATAGTTGTCTGGGGATTGTACACATTTCTGCTCGGTTCCTGCTGGCATCAGAACAATGGCTCGGTGTCGGTTCAATTTCGGCACGATTCCATCCAGCAGATGGTCGACACTCTCCCAAATGTCCCTTATCTCGCGCAAACGCTCCTCGGGTTGTGGGTTGCGGGATAAAACCACATCGCCATCGCGAACGGGTGCAATACAGCGCGCCTCAAACAGGTGCTGCAAATCCGCAGATGTAAGGACGTCACGCGCAGCCTTTAACCAACGTTCGTGACCCCACATCAAATCTGGGTTGCTCTGATCAACCGGCATTCTGGCTTCCATCGGCGGAGGGCGCGTTTGCGCCGCCAAACCACAGCATGTGCACAACGCTTTCAGTGTTTGGGTCCGCGCCGATCATCCGGGTGGCCCTATCGTCGAAGAATCCTCCCCAATTTAGCGATCCGACAGCACGCTCTGTCAGTGCGATGGCAAGATGATGCGAGACGATACCTGCCTCGATCAAGGCAAGACGATATCCCGCATGACCGTATTTAATTACAGATCGTTCCCAAACTGCCGAGAGCAGGATCGCGCCTTGCACTGCATCAAGCAGATGTTCCTCACCGATCGTGAGGGCTGCTTCGACCTCGTTCCGCTCAATGCCACTGCGGATTGTCCGTAGGGTAGAGTCCCGAGCCTGCACGAGCTTCACATCCCATCTGTTGGCTTCAGCGTTACGTTCCAAGAGATGTATCTCGATCGGATAGAGACCACCAGCCGAGGGATAGGGACGCGCGCCAGGCCGCGTCGTCGGGTCGATCATGCTGTGCGACCAACGGGTTTCAACGCAGGTGGCAAGGGTGTCGCATAGCGCCTGGCGGTCAAACGGTGCCTCACGAGTGAATTCGCGGCAGGACCGGCGTTTGGCGTAGATGTCGGCAATGGTGGAATCCTCGTCAGGTGACAGCGTTTCGACGTCGCCGGCTGTATAGAGCTTATAATTGCGCGCCGCCTCCTGCGCGCCGCGGGTGGAGTTCAGTTAGGTATTCGATTGCAGGAAATCGCCAATCGAGGTGTAGGGATTTGCTTTCGTCAGTTCATGAAAGCACATCACATCCTCCATCGCGGTCGGATCGAAGCTGTTCGGCGTAATGAAACGAGAAAAGGTCATGCTTGGCACCTTACGGGAAAGAGTGTGGTGGATCGCAAACAACAGCAGTCGGCGCTGGAACGCCGAGATAATCCGCAAATTCCTTCAGACGCCTCAAATCCGTGTGGATGTCGCGATGACCTGCCGACAACGGCTGGAGACCGGGCACAAATGCGCGCCAAACATTGAACCCAAGGAAACGCATATCGGGCGGGGTCATATCCACCACGAATGCGCGCTTACCCTTGGCAGCAATACGCTCGGCAAGCTCTTTGAGTTGATCTGCCGGATCAGCGGAGCGAGGTTTTGCCCAGTCAGCAGGAAGTTTCTCTGCTTCCTCGGTTTGGGCCGCGGCCCAATAGAAAGCTGCTGAACGTTCTGGGTCCAGATACCATGCCACGTGATCCTTGAAGTCTTGAATCTGCTCGGATGTTTCAAGACGTGTGTCGAGACGTTTCATTTCCAGGCACCAATTATAGGTATGCAGGCATTCGACCACTGCCTTGCCAATAGCAGCCTTAACGTCCAAATTCGCCGACGCGCCGGTCGCGATTCCACCGCCCGCCAGTTCCAGAATGCAGGCAAAGACCGGCACCCCGATATCGGTGGGCAGCATCAGCACGGAATATTTCAACCCGAGCCGACGCATATCCTCGGCGATCTTTGACGGTAGATACTCTTCGGCCACGGACTCCACCAGACGCTTAGGGCGGATGTTCGCAGCCCAGTAGGAGGCGAAGGCATCCCTCTCCACAACTTCAAGCAAGCCGGACAGGCACGCCTGCTCTTTGGTGACATGGCTGGCAAGTCCAGTGCTGTAGGCGCGGTCCAGAATCTCCTCCGGCCTTTGCGCCTCATACATCATGCAACAAAGACAGCTCGGTGCCGCTTGTGGCTCGCCGGCCAGAACATCCTCTCCGATGATCCAACCACGCGGAATTTCCGGACTCGCCGGGTGATGGGCGAAGCCATCCACTCCATAGTCTTCCTGTTGATAAAGAATGGCGCGCTCCAAAAACTCTGTGCCGCCTGGAACGTTGGCCGCAGAGGTGTACGTCTCCTCTCGCCAGCGCCAACTTGACGCTGAATATCGCTCAATCGCTTCACCCAGTGTTGCCCATAATGCTTCTTCGCGCGTTAGCCCCGCACCGGATGTTTGTCGTCGCGATGACAGGATTCGTGATGCGGAAGCTGCCGGATGCAGAGCCCCAGGATCTTGATATTCGGCGACATAAATCTGAATACCCGGCTCGCATGGCTGCCCCGGCACTTCCGAAACATAAGTTATCAGACCACATTCGAAGTTGACCAGCGAGGCCAGTACATCTTCCAAATTCATCAGGTCATGTCACGCACGGCCCGTGCCGTTGGCGCGCCCTTCTCGCACATCTCACAATAAGGATTGAATAAGACCGGCGCGTTATCGGTCACGGCATCCAACATGTTCCAAGAATATATTGCCGATGGTTTCAGCCGGTTATACTGTGCAGCAACGATACAACTGAGCACCCATTTGACAACGAAAGCGGTCAGATCTTCAGCACCTCGTGGCATGGCCGCACCACCACCGCAGGGGATGACCTTGTCGCCGGCCTCGTAAGCCTCGGCCTCGTCCACATAATGTGACGACGCGTTCAAGCGTTTCAGATAGCACCCAAAACAGGCTGTTTCCCCCACAATGTGCAACGGTCCAAATCGCAGGGATGCGCCATCAAACCACAACATTGCTTTCAGTTTTGTCTTCGATGTCTCAGCCCAAAGACTGCGCATCCGTCCGAAATTCTCTTCATCAGCACAGATTAAGACAAAATCCGCAACCTCCGGTGCAGCCAATACCACCGGTTTCTGGTCGGCGGCCCTACTTGCCCAGCCGGCAATCAAGCCTTCACCCACAACACCAACCGTTGTAATCATCGGCACCTCCAAACCAAATTTGACTGCCTTTGTAAGGGAATGTTCATGCTCCCATAGCTCACCCAGCATCTCAATTTCCGGTACAGTACTTCGAATTATCAGTCCGGCGCCAACAAGCGAATCCAGAAGCTGTTCGGTATGCTCCTTTGGAACACCGAAGATTTCGAAACGATGACGCCAACCGGCTTCATCCAACTTCTCCGTTGTCAATGCGATCTTTTCCATCACTTCAGAATTAAAGCGCACAGTGAAGTGATTATTTTGCGGAAAGCGAATCTGAACGCGTTCATCGTCAACAACGCTTAAGCGGGCAACACGATTAACGTGGAGCATCAGGTCGTCTCGAACCAGGGATCAGAGAAAAGGCGGCGGTGAACCGCCGCCTTGAGTTAATTGAGGCAACAACAGCAAGAAGAGCTGCAGCTTGAGCTACGGCCCGCAGTCACAGCGGAACCAACCTGCCATTTGCCACGAACACGATCATTGCTGTCGTATATTTCGAACATACTCATCGAATCGTCTCCCTTTCCGATTTTGAGAGTTTTGTGCATCACAGAAGATGCATGAGTAAATTTGTAATCAGAATAGAATTATTTTGTCAATTACTTCCATGTTTATGGAACCACTTTGTAAATACCATTGCACATTTGGTATAAATTTGAATGATATTGAATTTGAAGTAATTCTGTAATCTCCACACTATTCATCTTTGTAGACCGACATATTGATGATTGTTCAATCTGCTTAGCCATCTTCAATCTCGTTAGATTAAGTGTACCCATGCTTGTAGACACTTTGCCCCATAGCATTTAGGTAGGAAGAACCTCACGATGACAACCAAGTACAGCGATGATTTCAAGCATAATGCGGTGCATCAGACCACGGTATGGGATATCTTTTTTGGCAGATTTCTCGGCGTTTGGGCGTAAGGCACCCCAACTTACGGGTCCGACCGGCCTTCATGTGCATCCATCAGAATCTCAAGGAAGGCTCCAAGCTTGTAGCGGTCGGCCTTCGCCAGTTGCCGGAACCTGTAGGCTTGGACCCGCGACAGCCTGATGGTGAGCGATGTGTCGTCAACCGGTTCGCGCGACGGCAAGCCGGCCGCCCGCTCCCAGTCGGTTTCCGGCTTCACCGCGGAGGCCCGATCCGGTGCGGACGCAGTCGCCGACTCTCCTGCATCCGGTCGGGAGCCGGTGCCGGCATCCTGCGCCCCGCCTTTGGGGCCAAATTGACTCAGTCGTCCGAGATCCAGAGGCTCTCTAGCCATGGGACACCCCCTTCCTCCCGGAGCGCCGGCTTTCAAGCAGGTCAACAACCTCACTTGCAAATGCACCGGCGTTGGCGATGGCTGCCTCGATGTTGTTGACCTCTTTTGGATCAAGGCCGCGCAGATCCCCGCCCGTTGTGAACAGGCTGGCAAAGGCATCACGCTCATTGATTTCGGTTCTGAACATCGGAATATCCGCCGCGGCCAGCTGCCTTCCGATGAACCGGGCGGTCCGGGGCTTGGCAATCACGCGGGTGCGGGTCATCACAAGCGCAAAGGGTACATCACGGTTGTTCGCCCGATTGTCGAGCTGAAGATCCTCAATCACGCGAATGGCTGCGGTGACGTCCTGCTGCTGTTCCTGAGCGGGGATGATAACCAGATCAGACTGCCCCATCGCAAAGGTGGTCATCCGTGAGGCGACACCTTCGAGGTCGATGATGACGAATGCCGTTCGGGTGCGGGCTTTGTCGATTTCATTGAGGATGTGGCGTTCACCGGCGCTGGTGATGACTGTAACGTCATCCGGCTTGCCCGCCAGGCTTGCCCAGCTGGTGAGTGGTTGGCGCGGATCGGCGTCAATCAGCGTGACGCCGGTGCCTCTGGCGAGCTCGGTGGCCAGAAGCAGGGAGGTGGTCGTCTTACCTGACCCTCCCTTTGAATTGGCGACAGAGATAACAGGCATGCGAATTGTCCTTTCTGATTGCTGCAGCAATAGAGAAGGACACAGGACACAAACTGCATAGATTGGCGTAGCCGCATTCATAGCGGCAGACCGTCAGATATTTCCTGAAGAACGGATTCGATGTCAAATCATTTTAATTGGTTTTGTTCCAAATGAATTCATTAGATTTGAAATGAAATGATTTTAAATGATTTCATTTTATCTTGATCCATTTGAACATCCGCGTCGGCCCGTGAGAAGCCGACATGCGGATACGCACCGCTCGCCCTGATGGACAGATTATCTTAACGGCATGATTATCTAACCTGTTTGGATGAACCAAACAGGTTACAGAGGCATATCCGCCGCGGCGGCGATGCGCCGTCAGATATGGGGAAGACGGAACGGAATGTCAGGAGGCGACCACCGCTTCCCGATCACGATTACGGGAATTGACGATGACACGCGGGAAAAGTGTCTGTCGCCACACCCGCCCGGGTGATTTGATCGGTCGCCCCCGCCCGTCAATTATCCCGCCCGGCAAAATGAAGCAGGTCATCATCTACGCCCGTTATTCATCCGACCTCCAAAATGATCGTTCTGTCGAGGATCAGATTGCATCTTGCAAACGCTTGATCCATGGCGATGAAATACTTACCGGCATCTATTCCGACAGAGCTATTTCAGGGGCGTTCATCAAAAATAGAGACGGCGTTCAGGATCTGATTACCGACATTGAGACAGGAACCATATCCGTGATCCTGACTGAGGATCTGGATCGATTGAGTCGAAGTCAAAGCGAAATCGCCGGCATTTTCAGTTTGGCTGAATATCATGGCGTTGAGATCCGCACCGTCATGGACGGTGGCCGGATCAATGATCTTCATGTCGGCATGAAGGGCACCATGAGTGCCATTGAATTGAAAAAGACTGCCGAGCGCACCCGTCGCGGTCAGCGCGGCAACATCAAGGCCGGGCGAGCTGCGGGAGGGCTGCCATTCGGCTACGAGGTCAATCCATACAATGAGAGGGGAGAGCTGGAGGCGGGGCACCGGAAGATCGTGCCAGAACAGGCCAGGATTATAGAACGCATATTCAACGAGTATCTCGATGGCAAGCTTCCGGGGCATATTGCCAGAGACTTGAACCGGGACGGCATTCCCAGTCCAAGAGGGGCAAATGGACGACGGCCACACTCACCGGCAAATGGGGGCGGATGAACGGCATCCTGCAGAATCCGATCTATCGTGGGCTGCTTGTATGGAACAGGCATAACTTTGACAAACATCCTGCTACAGGCAGACGCGTTATTCGGCCGAATGAAAGCGGGAAATGGATTGAACAAGAGGTTCCACACCTGAGAATTATTTCCGATGATCTCTGGAATGCTGTCCAGAAACGCCGGGCGGAACTTCGTCGTCAGGTCGCCGAAAAATCAGAACCTTACACAAAGTTCAATTTCGTGATCCTTTGCGACACCTGCGGCAGTAAAATGATCTCTGTGTGTCAAACATATCTTCGCTGCTACAATGCAAAGCGTATCGGCATCTGTGAGCACGGTCGCAAGGTTCGGCGCGACGCGCTGGTGAAATATCTGTTCGAAATTGTCCGGGATTTCGCGCTTCAGGATAATTGGGATGAATGGCGCAAAGGTATGGAGGATACTGTTGAGGTTGCCAAGTCCCGCATTTCAGAAATAGACACCGAGCTTGAAGACCTTCGTGTACAGAGTGACAATCTTCTGACGGCAATCACCGAAGGTATAAAGCTTGACGATATTGTCAGCGAACGACTTTCGAAATTGAACCAAACCATCCTCGCATTATCTGAAACTCGTCAAAGTCTGGTACATCTGTCTGATTCCAACTCGGTTGAACTGAATGAGCTGACCCCGATTATTCAATCTGCGTGTTCATATAACGATCAATTGATGTTTGTTGACACCATCATCGGGAGCGTGAAAGTGGGTCGCAACATTGATGGCACACTACGCCTATCCAAAATTGCACCTGATTTCTCGGCTTTGGGTGATCTATTGGATCGGTGATTCTCCTCCCAACCCGAACAGCGCCGGGCGCAGGTTGAGCGCGCCGGCGGTCCATTTGCGGGTCATGCCGCGAAGATAGCCGCCCGGCTGCCAGACAAGCCCGCGATGCCGCTTTGCCTCGATGATCAGCACCGCCAGCGCCGCAGTGTCATGGCCCATCAAGCGCCGTGCTTCCTCCCAGGCCGAGGGCGAGATCCCGATCTTGGGCGCCAGCTCGTCCGCCACCAGCATCAGATCGCCCCAATCCACAGCGTCCCGCGATATCCGGTTCAACTGGCGCCTGATGTCATCCGGCATCGCCGCCACTATCTGGCCGATCGGGATCTCGTCGCGGATATCGCTTCGCAGCGGGGGGAGATCACGCGCCGGCGCCCGTCCGGATACCGACCGGTGACCCGCCGCGGTGCCGGCGGCACCCGCCCTGTCTATGCCCCCGTCTCTGGCCCCCTGTGCTTGCCATACCGCGTTCCCTGCCGCCTCACAGGCCTTGCCGTCCGCCAATGCCACCTGCTGCGCCGTTCGGCGCACCGGCACCTCATCCCCGCAGCTACCATTCCCATCCCGGCCATACACCCCGCCTGTGCGTGATGATCGCCGTCGCCGCGCACCGCCGTCCGGGCTACCTGTATCTTTCACTAAAGACTCTGTTTGTATTCTATGTGCGATGGATGGATCGGTCCCAAGGGTCTGGTCTATCGGTCCCGTGGGATGGATTTTTTCGTCATTCAAGAGGGTTTCCGCGGCTTTGAAGGGCCGGTTGACAGCCCGATCGTCGATTTGATCCGCTGCCTCGGCGTCCACAGGTGCCTCGAGCGTGGCAAGGAAGGCCTGCAGCTGGTCAACATACCCCTCGACCTCCTCGGCCGGTGTGGTGCGCCCCAGCCGTGCCGGCAGCAGCGCCTCGAAGGATCGCACCAGCTCATCCAGCGCGGCGCCCTCCGGAAGCGGCCACATGCCCTCTTCCATGCCGGCGAAGATTCCCCTGATCTTGCGCCGCAACACGGTGAAGGTCTGCCGCGCAATCGAGCGCCGGCGCGCCTCCTCTGCGGCGATGCCGTCGATCTGGCGCAGGTAATGCAGCATCCGGCCCAACGGGGCGAGATTGACGCCGCAGGCCTCGATGATGCGCCCCGTATCGGGACAACGCCGGCCATAGCGTTTGTGGTTGGCACTGTCATTGAAGGTGAGCGCGCCAAGCCGCATCAGCGCGTTCTCCCGCGCCGTCACCTGGCCGGCGGTGATGCCGAGCAGCTCGGCCGTGCGCCCCCGCGACATCCAGACGACCGGCCGGCCATCCTGCCAGTCGCGATCGGAGGTATGGCCGACAAGGAACTCGATATGCGTCAGCAGCGCCTGTGTCCATCTGGCGCCGCCACGTTCGGGAAGGCGGTTCGCGACCCTTCGCAGGATTGTGATCGCCTCGAATCGGTTGAAGTCGGATGACGGAGTGAATTGCCGGGCCGAGAGTTCGGCCCTGGCATGGTCCTTGGTTAACTTACGACCGCCCAATGGTCTGTGATGGGGCCGAGCGGCGTTTCGATTCGGTTTGTAAATCTCCATGTCGATCTGATCAGAGGCACCCGGTTCAGCTGCCTTGATTCAGGCAAGCCGGTCCCCGTCAGAAAATTGACATTTTCTGTTGACCAGGGGCGGTTAACCGGGTAGCTTCGGGATTAGCAATTGTGTTGAGCTCCCGGAAGCCCTTGGTTTTCGGGGCTTTTTTTATGTCACGCGGGTGTGGATCTGCCCTTTCCTTGACATCTCCGCCGGTTTTCATGAACCTCAAGGTATTCCAAGAGGCACGTGAAATTTTTTCGGGGCTGGCGGAGGGACGGGATTCCAAATCAACTCGTAAGTGTCTGACACGAATCTATTTTTGGAACCCTGACCAATCTAACCCCACATCTCACCCCACATCCGATCGGGGTTACTGGAGTTATCTGCGAGATCTTGAGCGAATTGGCTTGAGGGGTGGGGCGTAGGTTCGAGGTTGTCGTGCCTCGGACGTCGGGCGGGTGATGGATGGGCGGAAACGCAGAAGTTTAATTTTGTTTGAGTGTACGACTAGGTTCAAATCCTCCCCCCGCACGCAACACTTTCAGCACATACAGGCGCCGCTATCCCTCCGGATGGCGGTTTTCTTGATGGAGCTAGACCCCAACGGACTGGCGAAGCCGCACCTTATCGATTGAGGCAGTCGGGCTTTCATAGACAACTTCACCACGCATCATGGCAAAGATATGATCCGCAAGGCCAAACGCGAAGTCGAAATATTGCTCGACAAGCACAATGGCCATGGTCTGTTGCGACCGCAGATAGGTGATAACCTCGCCAATCTGCGTGATGATGTTGGGCTGGATACCCTCTGTGGGTTCATCAAGCAGAAGAAGCTTCGGCTTTGTGATGAGCGCGCGCGCGATTGCAAGCTGCTGTTGCTGCCCTCCCGACAGATCGCCGCCACGCCTGTCCAGCATTGT
>JAOWAW010112300.1:0-13542 GCA_028565695.1 Nicola tetela
TGTGTGTGTGTGTGTGTGTGTGTGTGTGTGTGTGTGTGTGTGTGTGTGTGTGTGTGTGTGTGTGTGTGTGTGTGGAAAGACAGAACTGCAAGCAATATTCTTTCTGATGCGCTCTCCACTGATTATCAGCTTACTGTCTGTTCTCACTTCAGATTACTGATGATGACCGTGTTGAAGCAGCATGGTATTTCACACCAGTGGCCGCCTTGACAACTGGAATTATGCCCGACGCATCGCTCATTCCACAGCTAACTGACAACCCTCATTTGGATGAGCCATTTCAACACAGGTTAGACACACTCTTTTAACATGATTTAAGGTGGATCAACCCTGTTTCGATGTCACTATGGCAAGGTTTGGACATGAACTTAGATGCCCTGTCACACTGGGCCCGTTTGATAAAACGTGGATCCATTGAATCCATTGAATGAATCCATTCGCGACCGTTCAATTTTCGTTGAATTCGTTCTGGAATCCATTCATCGAGCGTGAATCGATTCACCACCCTTGTGGTGAATCGAATCGAAGGGCCGTGAATGGATTCATTCAACGGATTCAACGGATTCATGTTTTATCGAACGGGCCTACTGGGAATCAGCAGGTACATGAGGAGCTCAAGGGGAGGAGGAGGGAGGGGGGAGGCTGACTCACCTACTCATGTTGTTAAAGGTCAGGGCAGGCCTAAACACCAATCCTCGGGCCGCCTATACTTTGTGTACATGCGTGCGCATTCATTGACGTCTACATGCACTTAGACCGCGCTTACATGTAAACACTGCTTTACCAGCTGCATCCGTGCAATGCAAGCCTTGTGAGCTGGGCCCAAAGATTCTCCTCATTGAAGACATGCTAGAAGCCAAAACATCAATGAAGAACATTGGTAAACGGTTGATTAGCTCTTAGTACATGGTAGATTGATGTTCTCTTCGCCTAGTGAGGCTCAATCATTTGGACGGAGCGCTGCCTTTACACTCACTCTCCATTATTGTTTGCTGGTCTTCGTCAATAAAGAAGCCGGTTGCTGCCTTGAAGAAGCGAGTGCTTGTGCGCCCCTTTTAACCTGCACTCATCTATGCTTTCTCTTACAAAGTGATCATAGGTAGGCAGGGTCACAGCAATCTCAGGTGGGTGGTGTAGGACACGCTCTAGAAAATTATGTCTCGAGATGCAGTCCCTCCCGCTCATGTTTGAGGAAATTGCCCTCAATGAGCGGAGATATGGACCTGGAAAAATGGCCACTGCCTCCATGACAGATGTGCAAGACATTCCTTTTATTTCCACCTTGTTCCCATCATTGTTACTGTCATCATCATCGCCGCCATTGTCTTGAAGGCAAGCCTCAGCGTAATACACAGGTCCATCATGTCCCTCCTCGACACCGCACTCCGCCACTACAGTTTTCCCATTGCACAAATTCCAGTTTTTTTGTATTCTCAGGCCAGACCAAACCCAGACGCTCACAACTCCCTGACGACCAAAGAGAACATAGTGTAGATCTCCTTCCCTGGATGATGGGGGAGTTCATATGGAGACAAGATCATAAGTTGAAGGACGTCCAGTTTGCACGTGCTTTCTATCACCTGCTGCAGAAGCACTACCTTCTGACTGCACGGTGCCCTCAGGATCTAGCAAAGCTCAGATTGACGGGGAGGAAACTTCCAAAAGCTGTCGTTCGGTGGTCCTTTTATCATGGTTATTTCACAGTCGCTGAATGAGCCTGCCTCCTTGGCACTGTTTAGTTGCATCATTCCCTGAACAGAGGTGATGATCTTGTCAAAGATGGGTTGGTTCTTTGGGAATATTCCTGAGCCTGCCATCAGGAAGATTACAAGAGACCTTAATGTATGCAATTCCCATAAGGCCCGCATTACCGCCAAAACTTAGCCTGCATTACTGCTGAAACTCTAAGAAGGCCTAAAAAGTTGTCACCTCTGAGCTGAAGACCATTTCTTACGCCTTCCGACTGCTTATAAAGTAAGCTTGGTGCCTGGCATAAAAAATTGTGTTATGATCATCAAACAAGGTAAGAATTTTTTTTACCTGTGGGGACTTACAAATGGCAAGACGTACACTGCCCAAAATGTATGGGATGGGTATGCCCCTTGAATCACCGTGGGTCAGCGTGGACAGAGTTCATTCTGGTTGTTTGATGTGCTCCCAGGAGCTTGTTGATACTTGTGTCGCAGTTTTGTGTGCCTGCATCCGTGCATCACAGTTGTCTAGAATCTTTTGCTTTTGATATTCCTTTTGAGAGCTGTGTGGGCCCTTTCACTGTCTATCTTTGTTCCGGACAGTTAGATTATTACCCTAAGGTGTGGCGGAAAATAGGAAAGCTTCATGACAGTGCAAGACATTGCAAAAAATAATTTGGCATTGAAATTTCGCCTTATTACGATCTTCATGTTGGCCATGAAAGATGTTTTCCGGAAACCTGAACACGGGAGCAGCTTCATAAGACTTGTTTTTCTTAATACAGCCACACAAGCCTGTCAAGGATTAGACTTCCATTTAGGGTGAATCTTTTTTGGCACGCTCAACGGCTAGGTGAAATGAGGGATGGTTTGGCGAATTTGGACGTACATATGTATTATGGATGTTTTTTGAGTTATTGGAAGATTGACAAGGTTTCAATGAAAGCAGAAGTCTGGCCCATTTTGTACTCCTGCTGGCCTAATACCATGCAAGATTTGATGAGAATTCTCCGAGAGCAAATTGTTGGGAAACAATTTCAAAAATACTGTTTTTCATTATATTTTGTGGTTTTTCTCCTCTGCTTTCAAATGGTTTGCCAAGAGCCTTTCTCCAGGTACTATTCCCCATCATATCTTTGCTACCAAGATCCATTTTGTGGCAAATAATTGCTCAATCCTGAGCTAGGAGAAAAATGTAGTTCCCTATGGCCAGAGTATTCAAATGTATGTGGAGCGCTGCATGTGTGGGCCATCACATGATGCAGCTGATCTCAAATGAGTCTAAGTTCAGAGTCATGTAGGGGGTGATTTTTATGGGTCTGTGCTCCATTGTCAAGGGGTCAAATGTCCTGGTGTCTTGACTAGCGTGTGCACTGCTCAACAGAGAGCCTGGGGAACTTTTAAAGGCGTTAAGATGACGTTCCTGTGAAGAGATCGATAAAAGTCAAGAAGGACCTTGTCAACGGTTGCTTCCACATTCAGTTTCTTTGTGCGGACGTTTTTTCACCTGGCTGGAGTGGAGTTTCTAAGTGTAATTTCCAAAATGGAAGAAGAGCATCTGTGGTAATATTTGTATTAAGAATAGAATGGCCAAAGACACTATATGCAGTACAGTTTGAACCAGAGTGCACAACAATGCATATGCGCTCTCAATGGTACGCTGGATCGGTTATTTTTGCTATTTTATCTTGCACCTCTCTCACTGCCTCGCTTGCGCTTGCTTTTCTGCAAATGTTTGCCTGAATCTCTAACTCCTGTCTCAAGTATGAAGTTGTTAGGAGGAGAGAGCATAACAACATCCTGAAGAGAGGTAGGTTAGGCCGTATTCTGTCAGTCTGATGGCGGTTGGCAGCTGGGCTCTCAAGGACTAGTATTCCAAACTTTCAATTTTTGGTAGAGCACTGGCATGCCGCTCCCACTGGATACGTCCATGCAAAACGCAAAAGCAAGAAGTTAGATGAACAGCTAGCTGAGAAAGTGAGAAGGCTGTGGATTATTAATCATCGTCAACACTCCTCTCAGCTCAAGATCAACAAATAACTCAACGTGCTGAATCCTCCCCTAATTAGCCCAAGTCTATTCCTCCAAAACCCAACGATCCATTGCAGCCAGTGTTGTGACTTTTCTTGCTCCACTTTTCTTACACAAAGTTCTTCCTTCTGGCAGACCGGACAAGATACACTGCCAGTAAATTTACATGTACAAGCTGTCCAGTGTAGATCAGTATAGCCATTCAAGTATATGTAGGCCTGCGTTGTCTCTGTATGACTACGTAGGGCTCGTAGAGCATAGATATCTACCTAGCACCATTCTGTGGGAATTCCCCAGCTGCAGCAGACAGCTCATGAGCTGTTTTGATACTCACTGGTTATCAGCATGGTAGGTGCGGCCATAGTGATATCACAAACGGGTTGAGCCACCTTAACGCAGGGGCATCTGATGCTTTTTCACCTTCTGTATGCTCATGTACCTTTGTATTCGTAATTGTCTTTTTTTGTCTTATTCATTATGCAATTTCATTCCCGAACGGTTCATTTACACTTTTTTTTTGTTGGCTGTATAAACCTTAAGTTGGATTTCTGCAGGTCTGGTGTTCAGATCTTCAACCGTGGCCAGTTGAAGGCTTGCAGAATCACACTGACACATGCAATGAAAACATGTGTTCTTTCTGTTTGTTTTTAATGGCTGTTGTTTGCTTTCTTGTCGAACAGAGACACAGAGGATATTGTGAAGCGATCAAAACGCTATGGCCTGCTTGGCCAAGACTACCCATACAGTGAGAAATATTTACTGAAAGAAAAGGTAAGAAAATTCCGTTTTTCATTTTGCCACCTTTCTCCGATAGAGTCCTTACAGAAGATGGTGAAAAGGGAGAGCTTTTGCTTGTGAGTCCTGACTGTAACTTTATGGAAAAAAATGAAAACAATTCTTCGAATTTGGGGGAACTGAATTAACTTGGGAAATAGACTTGCTTATCTTCTAGCAGTGCAACTGGCACATTTTTTACCTGGCCATGGTCACAGTGATATGGGCCATGGTCACAGTGATATTAGTCATGTGCCGTGGTCGACTACTCAGCTCATAGCAGGGGGCTGTTCAAAGTGCGTAGATTTGTCAGAGCTGCTCAAGCGCTAAGAGCGGCTAGACAAAATGGCGCACTTTGCAACATTTTGAAATTCTGTACTCAAGGTGTTCATCCCTAGTCTATTCATTTCTGAGGTGGTCAAGTATAGGTCCAGACAGCTGCAAAAGAATTCCTTTTGATGCTACTTGGTCTGGGACAATGACATGGAAAGAGTCTAGCACAGGGCCTTGTGTATGAAGAAGAAGAAGAAGAAGAAGAAGAAGAAGAAGAAGAAGAAGAAGAAGAAGAAGAAGAATGAAAGAGAAGAAAGAAGAAATATTCCATGAGCTACTTCGCAATCACTGCGATTTACAAGCCACAAAATCTTTGGTCTGTTTACTGTAAAACTGGTGGACTTCTGGTCTGTGTGTCCATCGGTAGAGCCAAGCTGACATAGTTTGGCCTCTGCCAATGTGGTAGAAGAATGTCCTTGTGTGCCAACAGCTTCACTGTGATCTTCGGTAATGTAGGCTTTGCAAAGAAAGATGGGCCCAGCACTAGCTCATCCTTCCTCCACACTGCAATGGATCTCAATTTCATGACTGTAGCAATCGGTTTCTGGCCTGTGGAGCTTCCACCTTGGCAAATGCATAAACCTGGCCAAATCTTGACATCATCAGTCTTCCACAAACCTTTCAAAATTTATTGCTGATCAGATATATTGCTTGGCGAATGTCCTACGCATTCACCAACTGGGCTGACCTGCGAACAAGTTCCCCACCTCTGCCCAGACAACTCGTTCCCTTGGCCATTACAAAACCGGTGCTGAAAGTCAAACGGAAGTATGCATATGCAGATAAAAAAATAAATAAATAAAAAAGGTTGATTGGGATGGGCTCCCCCCCTTGTGGTCATCCAGATGAACATCAGCGTGAAGGCTAAATACTGAATTTCCCATTCCTTTCTTTCCGTTCCTTTTTAGTATCGTCTTATAGGACTCTAGACGGCATCTAAACACTCACCTGTCCCAATGTATGTAAAATCACATTTAGATTGGCACAGAGAATGTGCAGATCAGCTTGGAGAATGTAGCCAATCTCCAGCCATGCACGGCTGGAGATTGGCTACATTGCATGGCCATATCTCCAGTTTCCTGAGGCTATGTTTCATCTGGTTTTCACCAATGGACAGGGGAACATATTGGCTATCAAAAGAGGTTAACTCTGAGGCTCTGTGATGAACGACCAAGTTTTCGCTCAAATTTGAAGACGCTCTAGCCCCTAATTCCAGTGCTTTTGCAGCACTGGCCACCGCGGCCCTCGCATACAAAGGGATGCCTGTTGAGATCGCCACGAGCACTCTTGGAGGTGTTAAAACTGGCTGACATGCTGGGAACTTAGCTTGTATCTAGTTTTTTCCTCTTAGGCAGAATTTTCTTGGCATCTGAGCTTTATTTTATCTCAAAAAGGCAACTCCATTGGCCAAAGAAAACATTCAACTGGAGAATTATCCGTTCAGGATTGCAGCAGCACATGCTCTGCCACTTTGTTCCATGTAAAGAAATTTTGAGAGTAACAAACGAGTAACAATGCCTAGTGCAAGTTTGGTTTTTTTTCTCATTGGTGTTTAGGTCATGCTGGATTGGTGAGAGAGAGGGTGATCAAGTGATTATCTCTACATGCATGTGATTGCAAATGTAGAACAATTTCCAATGTCAAGACACCATGTTAATTTGTTCTAAAAAATCTGTTTATAAATCTGTTCTGATCAGCTCGCTGGTCAGGCTTTAAAACATGAATGAAACTCAAACAGTGCTACCTGAAAATGTGTTAACTAGAGTTTAGAGTACCATCTAAAAGAAAGCCAAGACAAAGGGAACGCCTCAGAACCTCAGTACAGCTGTTGCGTAAAACAGAACAGGTAGACTAAAGTACTGTTCTCCCTTTCCTTCAGAGAAAATAGGTTTGTTGTCCTCACTGTTGTGTCTGCCTCAAGATGGAGAAAAAAAGTGAAATATGTGTCAATGATAGAATTCTACAGTAAAATATGAGACCAGCAAGCTCTCCCAGGTCATTGTCCCTGTGAATCTTGTTGTGCAGATGTTGGCTGATAATCATTCATATCCACTCCCAGCACTAGTAGTCCCATATTTAGGCAGCAGGATTGGTTTCAATGATCTATCCGTATCATGCCAAGATCCTAGGGGTATGGCATGTTTATCGAATGTTTTCTAGCCAGCATGCACGTTGGTTTCTGCTGATAGCCTAATTTTTTTTCAGAAATTATTAACAAAGGATCATTCCATGTTGATGCATGTAAAGTTCTTGCTGAGAAAACTGTCCATGTTGTTCGAACAGTGCAGGCTAGCCTAGAGGTGGACGCAGAAGAAATACTTTAAGTCAGTATAGAAAACATTCTGTCAACTTTACGCTGCATATTGTAACATGTGGCACACATGCATGGAACCCTCGCAGGCCCTTCCGACGTATCTTGAGCCCAGGGCAAAGGAAATCTTGGCATCTTTCTGAGAGAGACTGATGGCAGTGTGAGAAGAGTAGCTTACTAGGTACAGGATGGGCATAACTTCATGGTCAGCATGTCTCAGTACAGAGACAGGATCGAGGCTGATGTGCATTAAAGAAATGTATATGCATGGAGCAGGTTAGCCTGTCGCTATAGAGACAGACAGGCCATGTTGCTGGAATATGTACACTATACCCGCTCGTACAGAATATGATGTAAATACTGTAAAACCCTGTAAATAAGTACCCCTCTGAAAATATTTACCCTTCTGATTTTCCAGGAAATCCTTGCAAGGCTCAATACCCCCATATTACATACCCCGCTGAAATGAAGTACCCTAGCAATGTTCTACACACACACACTAGCCTGCACGATCAACTGTACAGTAAACAATGGACACAACGCATAGTTTTCTTGCAGGACTTTTGCCATGTTTCTTCATACCCCCAAAAATAAGTTTGTCCCCCGAAAATAGGTACTGCGACCTTCGCTCTTCCCAAAAATAAATACGTACTTATTTATACGGATTTTGCTGTCCTCTTCATGGGTAAGACAGCAACGTGCGCTAACACACACACACACACACATACACACCAACATACACATGACTGGTAATGTTTGTAGGAACCCTCTCCAGTCCCTTCAGGCCTGACTTGGTTAATAATGCTTTATCATAATTGTCTAGATGTTCTCAGAATTCAAGGTAACTAATTTTTTTTACATTGATCTGTAGCATTGAAAATGACTTGCAGGAGCTTCTTCTTCTTCTTCTTCTTCTTCTTCTTCTTCTTCTTCTTCTTCTTTTGCTGCTGCTGCTGCTGCTGCTGCTGCGTCTATAGTTTTAATCAAGTACTATCCTACGTCGTTTATCTGAACGCCTTTGGCCATGTGTGAAGAGGGTCCACGGGGTGTTCTGATAATCCAAATTGTTTGGATAATCTGAATCAGGTGTCACAACACACACCGCACTCCAAATGCTGAGCTTATTGGGTTTTATTTTACCCTGTAAGCTCCATGTACGTACAATTTCATCTTGAAAGAGCCATGTGAACTGCCGAAGTACATGTTCATGGATATCTGTGACACCCTGTAGCGGGCCCACCTCCTATAGCAGGCCTGTTCCCTATAGTGGGCCCGAATTCCTAATATGGCTATAATATGGCTAGGAGACAGGAATTCTGATTCCCATCAAAAGGACTGGACTGTGTCTTGCACAACTGGATAATAATGCTGACGAAGCGTCTCATAGCATGTTTCCCACTGATGGTGATCGCATTTGTGAGTCATTAAAATGGTGTTCACAGGCTCACCTTTTGTCAAGCACCGCCTGTGCAGTACACTCAGTTCTGCTGAATGGCAAAATAGACCTCTGTCTTTGGGGCTAAAAAGGTAGGACTCCAGGCACTTTTTTTATCTGTCTGGATGACAGCTGCAGGTGAGGGCATTCCTGTACCATCTTGCTAGCTCCCAAATTCCTGTGCTAGGCCTTCTTCTTGCACAAAGTACACATGTCTTCGTACTGAGCCCAAAACTGCTCAGCACCTCTATCTTTTGTCCTGCTCACTGACCTGTCATGGTCACCGATGCCAATCCAAAAGCCCTCCGCAGGCACAGAACTTTCTTTCTCCACATCGATAGGTTCGTGATGAAGCAAGAAAGACATGGGGAAGCATCACTGACTGGAATGACCGGCTGTTTTCAGGTAGACAAAAGCTAGCACACCTTGATCTTTTGTTCTGTTTGTTTTTTTTCTTTCTGACATTTGCCTGGTAGTTCCGGTTCCTGGCATAACGTTGAACTCCGACCTCTGAAAATTTCTTGATGGACTGTTTGACCTTTGTCCTCTCAAGGGGAATCAGAGTTTCAGTTGTTGACTATATTAGGAATTCAGGCCCGCTATAGGGGACAGGCCTGCTATAGGGGCGACTTCTATCCATATTGCACTACAGTATGTACAGCAGTTTCCTTGCATGCTTTCCTACATCATACCGTACCACAAGCGCATTCACATAATTAAGGTAGGACTCTATGCTCATACCATTGAACATGTGTTGGCTTGATTTTTTTATGGATGCATTTTTGCACCCCCTCCCCTACAGGGACGAAAAGTATGAGAAACAAAGAGAAAAACACCATGCCCTCATCTAAGGTTCAACTTTTCTTTTAGAACTATTACAAAGACAAAGCACAAGATTGTGATTGAGTGATCCAGTTACGGCTAGCTTTTATCAAGGTTTGGTCCCCTTATAAAAGATTCTGGATCTACCCCTGAGTTTAAAAAGAAACTCCTGTTTCAAAGCAATGCTAGAATGGAAACCATTGTCACAGTGGATAGTTAGGGTGGGCAATACACACAAATTAAAGTGAGAAGTGGTTACCTTCAGTTATTTTCTTTTTTGTATTTTTGCTGGTTTGTTTTTCTGCCAGGAGAGGGAGATTGTCAGAGAGCAGGTAGGAGAGTGGGTTTGGAAGACTCTTAGCGTCGATTTTGCTGAATCCATGTTAAGAGATACGACTCGGTTGAACTTCGTTTCACTTCTGCGGCAGCGCCTGGACAAGGATTTGGATAGCCTACTGGAATCACCTGAGGTTTTGACCAGAGCAATTTATGATCTGTCCACACACGCAATGAAGGAACTTCCGAGTGCCACAGTTGAGGCAGAGCCTAAAAGGACAAGATCTGTAAATTCATGGAGCGCAAGCCTTCAGAAACAGCATGATATGATGATGAAGGAAACCATACGGAACGCAAGGCTACGTCGATGGACACTCTAAGAGAGCCGTTGTCACATGTTAAGGCTGTTGGATTGTTGTTATTTTGCAAAAACCACCTCTGAGCACTGCTTTGAAATCCTCTCCTGTAATGCAGTGGTTGTTGGTGCATGCAGTACATGAGTTTCAACAAGCAAAACAGCAGAAGTCAAAGAGAAATTCAATGCCATGTGATTGAGCATAGCTGCAAAAGCTAAAATATGTACTTGTATTGCTTTGCAAACAAATTGCGTTGTTCTTTATAGTTGCAGTTTAGACATCCGAAGGCGGATCAAGGTTTTCTTTACACATGCCTTTCTATTTGTATGTGTGTGTGTGTGTGTGTGTGCGCGTGTGTGTGTGTGTGCGCGTGTGTGTGTGTGTGTGTGTGTGTGTGTGTGTGTGTGTTTGTGTGTGTGTGTGTGTGTGTGTGTGTGTGTGTGTCTGTGTGTCTGTGTGTGTCTGTGTCTGTGTGTGGTGTACTGAACTGTATAAATATCAGGGCCATGTTTTAAACAGCTCATTGAGCAGTAGAGCAGTAAGTCTGTTCAAGACAATGAGCGACAAATTTAACGATAGTGGGGAAAGGGTAAAGGATGTGTGATAAGTGCTACCAAATAAAATCCACATATCTGACAGTGTACGAAGTCAGACTAAACAAATGAAAGAGTCCAGTTCAATTTGCAGCAGTTGAGCTCTTTCCATGGTGGCATTGACAATTGCTTGGGCCTACAAGTCACACTCTTTATCTGTAGTGCATCATTAGTCTTCCTGGAGTAAGGGCCATCTTTGAAAATATGCGTTTTGGGATGTAGTTCCTTCTAAATAATCCTTCCCAGGGTTGGCAGAATAATTTGAGGGGTGTTCCCATGGACCATGAGCTTGATCAGACTGTATGTGCATGTGATGGTTCTGACAAAGAATCCTGGTCACCTTCATGGAATTGGAAGCTGCAATGCCCTCGTTGCTTCGATGTTGGCGTTAGCTGACATTTTCCTTGAGTGGTGAATACAGGCGATGGCTCAGCCGATTCTTGTACTTGGAACGTTGAGTCGCCCATTTTGATGAGGTTCCTGAATCTCTCGAGCACTTCTTTTTCATCGTCAAAATTTTGTCCTAACTGTTCGGAGAGCGGCTTGTGTCGGCCTATTACCATTTTGTTTAGCATAGTGCCTTCATAACAGCTGTACAATGATGGCAGTGGCATAGAATCTTGTTCCATGTACTCATTCATATCAACTTCCTCCACTCTTTCAAGCTTTGTCTGATTCAAGATACCATTTGTATTCCTTTCCTCAGCAGAATCTGTTCCTGGGGTACTTTGCTGACAAGCAGGCACCTTCGTATACATCGAGTACAATCGCAAATCATTCTTAGTCGTCGCTCCCACTTCCCAACGGCTGTCTGTTTCACTATCTGCCAACATTTCATCCGCATTTGTAGAAACCTGAACATGCTGGCTTCTTTGCTGGCAAAGCTTCGATGAAATTCGTCTAATCTTCAATGACTTTCTTCTCAACGACATCCGATCAGAACTGCCTTCGTAGATATATGTAAGGAAGTTAGGATAGCATTTCCATGCCAAATCTTGCCACACTTGGGATTGCGCTCTGTGAAATAGCCATCGCGGTGCTTTCGGTAGGAGTGCGGAAATTTCTGCAACAACATCGGCAGGGAAGTACTGGGGTCTATCAGAGTTCAGTTTGACAAATGCTGAATATGTACTGTTGGCAACAGGTGCAAGAAGACTACTGGGCATTGCCCTGTAAGCCTCAACTTTTTCATAGAATGTCAGGCTATCCCACTCCCCAGACAAGATCATGTATTTCTCAAAGAGAGACCGTCCAGTGGCATCCTTCAGAAGAATAGAAAGTGAACAGGTCCAGCAGTGAAGAAGCCACGGAGGAAACGATGCTGATGGGCTTTCCACGTTGTCAACTAGGGTCCAGAGGTAGGAGCTGTTGGACTGCCACGGGTTTTTCACCCTCCCTGGGGACTTCCTGATGAACATGTCGACAGGGCGGCGTCGCTCGACCACACTGTGAAGCTTGTCCATGGCGAGCTTAGCACCATCCTGATTATCCCTCCGCGAAGAGCTTTTTCTGCCCATTTCGAATTCCAAAGCTAACATCCGTGGACTCCTCCGCATTCTTTTGGTTGGGTTTTCATCTGTGAAATGCCCCCACGGGTGGTTGACCGGAAAGTGTGTGTTGAACAGAGTCGCCTCCTCTTGCCGACAGATTGCTTGTTCGCCCTTGCTAGTGTTTATAGATCTTCTGTGCGTCACAAACTCTGCGGCCTGAGAGGTAAGTTCAACGAACACCTCCCCCATCTCTCGCTTTTTCTCCAGCAAGAAGTCCTGCTCTGTTTGCGAGAGGTTGGCGCTCTTGGGTTTCTTCTCCTCAATTCGTGTTAGAAGATAAAGCACGTACGCTTCCTTGGTCGGTGCTCTCAGTTCTGACAGCCAAAAACTTTCTCTCTGCAGACGCACCATCGTAGTGTCTCTGAGCGGTTTGCCAGGCTCGACTGGACAAAGGAATCCATAGCTGAGAAGCAGGCTTACAATATGTCGGCTTTCCTCCAAAGACGACTTGATGTTTCCCTGCAAGAAGTCGGAAAGCTGACGTAGCGAAAAATGCCGTCCCGGCCTTTTTATACAACGCTTGATCAATGAGCAGATGTAGCCCAGTTCTTGGGGTAAGGCCAAATAAGCTGGATTATAGCCACTGGCCACCTGCAAACGATCAGCATCCGTCTCTGACCATTGACTCACATTGCCCATCTTTCCAAAAGCCTACACTTTGCTTACAATGTTTATGTTGTTTGCGTCCGCCATTGTTCGGTCAGCAAGGCTCCATGAGACCAGTAGACCTACCATCGGGTAATATACAGCAGTACTGTAGACCACGTCTACCAGCGAGGTGAGCGTCCGGCTCCGGTCTATGGTGTCATCATTTCAACCTGTAGTCTACAGAGCTCCTGTACAGCATTGAGGTGTTCTACCGTACATGGAGGCCTATACATGTACTGTAAAAATGAAAATCTCTCCGGTAGAGTTTTATTTTTGGCATTAAATTTCGGTGTGAAGGGAGTTTACCTAAAATTAGACACACCCGTAAATTTTATTAAGATGATCTACTATCATTACGTACATTGTATACACAGCAAAACCTTTTGGACTTAAGTACACATGAAAGCTGTCGCTTTATTGGTCAATCTACGGTGAATGGGTATGTGTATGTGGACGTATTGGATCATTGAAATGGTGTACCGGTAGTGGATGGGAATAGTGCGGATTTACCGCAATGCTTGCAAAAGTAGGAGAGCTGTTTCTTTTATGTTTGTTTTAAAACTCTTACTTTTAGTTGCCACGAAGTTAATGAGTCTTTCTCCCTAGAGGAGATTTCTGACAGTGACTAACTGATGTAACAGCTGTGTTCTTCTTCTTCTTCTTCTTCTTCTTCTTCTTCTTCTTCTTCTTCTTCTTCTTCTTCTTCTTCTTCTTTTTCTTCT